>CM049572.1:13647342-13661084 GCA_027123335.1 Amphiprion clarkii | reverse complement strand
CTGTAACATTAAATGTATAGAACTAAAAATTAATTCACAAGCAAATGTTGTTTCTAAAGATAATAAAAATTAGTTTTTTTAAAGCATGTATGTATGCCACCTAAAAATAGAAGCCTTTATTACATAAAGAAATGCAAGGTCTTCATAACTTGAAAAATTTAAAGAACAAAGGTTTTTCAGTTTTCAGTTCCATTTTTTCCCGTGAAAAAACGAGTTCAGTCTCAGTCCTCCTGGGCTGAACACAAGTTCAATTCAATTCAATTCAATTCAATTCAATTTTATTTATATAGCGCCAATTACAGTCAAACTGTCTCGAGACACTTTACAGAACCCATATGCTTGACCCCCAGAGCAAGCCAAAAGGCGACAGTAGCAAGGAAAACACCCTTTTAACAGGGAAAAAAAAACCTCGAGCAGAACCCGGCTCTAATGTGGGGGGACCCATCTGCCTGCTGGCCGGGCGGGTTGAGAGGAACAAAAGAGGTAGAGAGGTAGAGATAGAGGGATAGAGGTAGAGGGGAAGAGGTAAAGAGGAAGAGGTAGAGGTAGAGATAGAGGGACAGAGGTAGAGAGGAAGAGGTAGAGGGACAGAGGTAGAGATAGAGGGATAGAGGTAGAGAGGAAGAGGTAGAGAGGAAGAGGTAGAGGGACAGAGGTAGAGATAGAGGGATAGAGGTAGAGAGGAAGAGGTAGAGGGGTAGAGGTAGCGATAGAGGGGTGGGGGGGGACAAGGACCATAAAACACACAGTGTAATTCATGCATGATAAGACAGATGATATATGCAAAGTACAACTAACATGGAAACTATAGTTTACTGCTATGGTGTACAGCTCTAGCAATAAATATACTACATATATAGCTGGTGGTAAATTCAAGAATATGTAATATGAGCAAATCAAATATAGTAAGGGCAATGCAGAGTAGATCGGTGGAAATGGGCAGCTGGAGGTGGGAGAGCAACCACACATCTGAAGCATCCAGCTCTGGGACCAGGGACACTCGGAGAAAGGACACAGAAAGAAACAGAGTGAATGTAATGCAACAATGGTATATATAGTAAATACATTAGTAGTTAGAGAAGGGCTCAGTGCATCCAGAGAGGTCCCCCAGCAGCCTAGGCCTATAGCAGCAGAACTAGGGACAAACTAAAGGGACGTCAAGAGGGGAAGTCAGTTGTGCAAATGAAAACACCAGCTCACCCCGTCAGGGTCCCCCAGTCAGCCCTAACTATAAGCTTTGTCAAAAAGGAAGGTTTTAAGCCTGGTCTTTAAAATAGAGAGGGTGTCTGCCTCCCGAACCCAAACTGGGAGCTGGTTCCACAGGAGAGGCGCCTGATAACTGAAGGCTCTGCCTCCCATTCTACTTTTAGAGATTCTAGGAACAACAAGTAAGCCTGCATTCTGAGAGCGGAGAGTTCTGCTAGGATAATATGGTACTATCAGGTCTTTGAGATATGATGGAGATTGGTTGTTAAGAGCTTTATATGTCAGAAGAAGGATTTTGAATTCTATTCTAGATCTAACAGGAAGCCAATGAAGAGAAACCAGTACAGGAGAAATATGATCTCTCTTGCTAACTCCTGTCAGTACTCTGGCTGCAGCATTTTGGATCAGCTGTAGATGTCTGAGAGAGCTATTGGGACAACCTGATAATAAGGAATTACAGTAGTCAAGCCTAGAAGTAACAAATGCATGGACTAGTTTTTCTGCATCACTCTGAGACAGGATGTTCCTGATTTTCACAATATTTCTCAGGTGGAAAAAGTAAGTCCTACAGATTTGTTTTATGTGTGAGTTAAAGGACATGTCCTGGTCAAAGATAACACCGAGGTTCCTCACAGTAGTACTGGAGGCCAATGTAATGCCATCCAGAGTAACTATATGCTTTGAAAGCAATTCTCTAAGATGTTTGGGGCCAAATATAATGACTTCAGTCTTGTCTGAATTTAGTAGTAGGAAATTATAGGTCATCCAGGTCTTTATGTCTTTAAGACAATCTTGCAGTCTAGCTAGCTGATTAGTTTCACTTGGCTTCATAGATAAATACAATTGAGTGTCGTCAGCATAACAGTGGAAATTAATACAGTGCTTCCTAATAATATTGCCTAAGGGAAGCATGTATAATGTGAACAGTATTGGTCCTAAGACAGAGCCCTGAGGAACTCCATGATTAACCCTAGTATGCTCAGAAGAGTCATTGTTGACATGCACAAACTGGAACCTGTCTGATAAGTAGGATTTAAACCAGTCCAGTGCTGTCCCTTTAATGCCAATACAATGTTCTAGTCGTTGTAATAAAAGTTTGTGGTCGATTGTATCGAATGCTGCACTAAGGTCCAATAAAATAAATATAGAGACCAGTCCATTATCTGACGCTATGAGAAGGTCATTAGTAACTTTCACCAGAGCTGTTTCTGTACTATGATGCACTCTGAAGCCTGACTGAAACTCTTCAAACAAGCTATTCTTTTGTAAATGTTCACATAATTGATTAGCAACTGTTCTTTCCAGAATTTTGGAGAGAAATGGGAGGTTGGAAATTGGTCTATAGTTGGCTAAAACATCTGGATCTAGAGTGGGCTTTTTAAGTAAAGGTTTGATTACGGCAACCTTAAAAGCCTGTGGTACATAGCCTGTTACTAGAGAGAGATTAATCAGATCTAACATTGAGGAATTAATTAAAGGTAAGGCCTCCTTGAACAGTCTAGTTGGGATAGGATCTAAAAGACATGTCGATGGTTTGGATGTAGAAACTATTGAAATTAGTTCAGAGAGATGTATGGGAGTGAAAAGTTCTAGTTCTAAATATCCATCTGGTCTTACAGCCAATTCTAAAGCATCTGTACTCGATGATACATCTGTGATATTTGTAGGAAGGGCCAGATTAATTTTTTCTCTAATCGTAATAATTTTATTTGTGAAGAAGCTCATGAAGTCGTTACTGCTCAAAGCTAAAGGAATACAAGGTTTGACAGAGCTCTGACTCTTTGTCAGCCTGTCAGTGTCAGTGATAATGTCTTTCACAGGCAGCTGAAGCAGACAGACTCGTGCTGAGCTTCACACACAGTCTGCACTAGTGGGAAGGATCTTCTCAGGTCCATGTGACCTGCTGAAAAAGGCGGGGTGTCTGTCCAATTGATTGGAGATATCTTTTGTTTGAGATGAGGTAAACTGGACGTGGTAGCATCATAGCTGCAGGGAGGGTTGTTCCATGTGCGGTGTGATGCAATTAATTCCTGAAATACAGTGAGGAAGAAAACAGATATATTAATACAGCTTACTGACGTCAGAGTCCCAACCTCAAGTTTGCACTATATAGTCTGTTTTAATTTTAAGTGTATACACTTATGGTCATGCACTATCCATGCATTCATAATTGATTTGTGACTTTGTCAGTATTCCAAAGTGCCAGAATGTATACCCACGTTTAAAAAAAAAACACATCCCCATGTCCTTGCCTATTCTGAACTTGCAATCATCCTTTGTCCATGTTCTGGAAGAATCACAAGTGTGAAACCCTTCAGGGTGCCCTCATGTAAGGACAAAACAATCCTTTACCCTCACATGTTCACACCCACCTGAGATTTTCAGTGTTTCAATGGTAGCTTGACTCAGTCAAGTGTGATGGTCAGCAGATTTATTGTTAGAAACAGCCACCCTATCTTGGCATTTACTTCAGCTTGCAAGCTAATGGTTGCCTAGGCGACTGAGTGCATGGTGGCAACATGCTCTGTGACAAATGTGAATCGATCTGGATTAAACCTGTGATGAAAAAAACCTAAATTTTATAATGATCATCAGACTGAACAAAGAAATGCTGGATAAGGAACTAAATCAAATGCATCACCATCACATCCAACTACTGTCAGCTGTTGCTGTCAGCTTCAAAAGCTTTTCTGAAGTTAGCTGTTGTTTGCTTTACTCAGATTTCAATTTAGTGAGCTTCAGCTAGTATACCCAACTATTTTTCTTCTACGCACAATTAGTTAGCTTTACTTTAAAAAAGTATGCAAATTTGTTACGTCAAAAAAACTTAGTAAGGTAAGCTTAAGATTGTAGAGTTATCAAAACTTATTACTGCGCCAAGGAATGACTGACTTATGTGATGATCGGCATACATTTGTCTGTCTCTCAGCAACATTATTCAAAAACAAAGCGACAGATTTAGATGAAATTTTCATCAAAGGTCACAAATGACACAAGGACAAAGTCATTAGATTTTTGCAGTGATGCAGCATATAGTCTGGATCTATGGATTTGTTAAAGATTTCTGTATTGCAAGATAGCGGCACGGCGTCACTGTAACTATGACTACAAGTGAACACTACGTCAGCTGCCTGCTGACAATCATATAATTGCAATCCTACTACAAACCAACCCCTGCGGACTTCCCGGGATTTATCCGTCAGAGATCATACAAGGAACACTTGATTAAATTGTGGGGGTGTTTCCGAGTCCCATCAATTCCCGCCGCCTGCTACATATTTAGGTCACATGATTTGTTATCCGTACATAACGTACACATGCATAACACAAGCCTGTGTTCGGTGCAAGGTCATATTTTTATTAAAGATTTCATCCGTCGGAAATGATACGACTGCACAGCCATGGCGGAGTACTGCGCTCTGAGTGCTTCTTGTTTCTTGAGAGTGAGCAATACTTAAAATAACCTGTTTATGTAAGTGAGCTATATATACTTAGATTTAATAGCACAACCAGAATACTATATTGAAGTTTATGTAACTTAAAAGACATGAGTTATGATCATTTAATTTCATTTAGTGAAACCTTCTAAGAATTTTATTTGACCAAAACAATTGCTACTCCTAATTATGTATCTATAAACATGTTGTGTAAACTATAACAATCTACAATACCCCCAAAACAATGCAATGGCAATACCATTTTCAACTGCTACAGCATTTATTTTCAAATGAAAATGAAGTCACACTCTCAAAAAGATCTCAAATTATCATTTAGAGCATAAAACATTTGCTTTAACATCCCTTTGGCTGGAGTGGCTTATAGGTAGTGTTGGACAAAGACACATAAATTTCAAGCACTGCTAATTTCCTGAAAAGAACTGGACCACATGCAACTGTGACATATTTCAAATACTACTCCGTCAACACAAATTTTGACATTTGTACAAATCAACAATACAGTGCAATACAATTCTAGCCTCTGTTGCTTTCTTTTTTTTTTTTTAGCAATAAACAATCAACGCATAAGGGGCTCAACATAAAAGCACCGAATAGTCCTCTGATTGAGTATTGCTTGCATAGGTTACTGATCACCCTTTACTGGTCTAACTCAGCAGAGTGTGATTTTGTGTTAACAGTTTCGGAGAGAGGGTCTTGTTCCCTAACCCTAGCATGACTGCTTGCATGAAGATCAGCGTATTTGCCATTCTTTTAGGTTAATCTAAATGCAAAGCGTAAGTTAGACCAAACACCAGGCAAACTGCACAATGAAAGTTGTCAGTATTGTCCTTGACAATACTCCTTTCAAAGACTATGGAAGGTATGTGGGTATGAACATGCATTGTGCTTGGACTTTCCACAGGACAAAAGCGAGCACGATTATATAAATAGGTTAACAGGGCATTCTTAGCACTGAACAGTTACAAACTGTGTCTGCTTCTATTCCTCATTCTTTCAAAGGTAAAAGAAGTCATCTTTGTTACGTAGGAATAGCTTGACAATTTAAGCTGCAAAGGTTGCTATGAAACACTAATAAATAATCTTGAATCCCCGGGCTTCCTCTTTTTCCTGGATTTCCTGGAAATTTCCTGGAAACAAAAAACACGTTCTTTAGAATAGTAACTTGTGTTCCTCCATTCTATTACCTCATTGTTAAACTATTTGCTAGAAAACAGTGTTTAAGACAGACATTTACAATGCACTGTAAGACTAGAAAAAACAATTGTATTGTAATATGTAGTATCTCATCTGAGACATGTGGTGCTAGATGTGTTGCTCATCATGTGTTCCTTATTAGAATGGAATGTGTATCTCCTGCTAAAGGAACTCACTGTTGTGTAAGGAGTTCCTGTGTCCAGGAAACCTGGATTCTGTAGTAGAGTTAATCAATGAGGGTCTTGTTTTTGACCAGCAGTCTTCTAATAGGAATTACATGTTGTCACATGTTTTCACTTGTTCAAAACATATAAAAGTGGCCTGACTTCTTTGTCCTACGAGATGTTCGTATTGGCTGCGAAGTCTCCACAGGCAAACCATGGTGCCTGACCAGATGCTGTTTTTCATAATAAAATTATTATATCATAAAAGTAACAGCGTCAACGGACTTTTTCTTCAACACCTGCACATCATGGACACCAGAGAAACGACAAATACTCTCCTGGTGTGAAATAATCACACTCCAAGTGGCTTGGCCTTCACGCTTATTTATTGAAGCACAGTTACAGAACGGGTTACTCTTCTGGCCGTAACCCATGCCAGCTCAACATTACCAGCCTCAATTTCAACCGAAAAAGAGGCAGAACAAAGACATTCACTTCCCTAAAACTTGCCTAAAAGTCCCTTGTGACCAACAGCTGCCAGTCAGCATGCACCCTGTCTTAAAGGCACAGAACGTGAATAACTCAGAACATCACAGTATCTTGTATGAATAAAACTTTTGAACATGATCACTCTGGACCCTTTCAACAGAAAATGAAACAAATTAATAATCATAGGGTTTAAGTGGCAACCACTAATGTTTCTTTTGAATGGCTGATGCTGATTATTTTGCAGGGTGGGTGATAATAATGCCTATATTACTGGTTTTGTGCTTTTTGAATATGATGAAATACAATGATTTATTAATAACAAATGTGTGCCAGCACAGGCCCCTCTTTTCTGCACAAAAAGAGCAGTACTTACAAATCCAATTCATTTGAGGTTTTCTTTTTGGTAAACCCAAAAAGAAAGAAAACATTTTTAGGATCAAGCACCAATAAACAAACACAAAATATGAAAACATTAGGTATACCACACTTTCCAAATGAATTAATTACCTGGGCACCACTGTAGCTCAACAGATTGAGTGAGCAACCCTTAAACAGGGGCTATTGTCCCCGATGCACTGTCATGGGTTTGAATCCACCTTATCGCCCTTTTGTTGCAGGTCCTTCCTCCATTCTTCTCCCCTTTTTCATATCTTTCTCTCACTGCTGTCTGTCAACAAAGCTGGAAAACAGTTAATTATTAAAAAAAAGTTTCAATTACCTGATTCAAACTGTCTGGAAGAGTCCCGGACATGATGCGTTACTTCTGGATACACAGCGTGTGGATCACCGGCGTCGCTTTCCTCTTTGGATTTCAAGACTATTCATCCTTCATCCTGAAGTCTAAAGTTTCGAAGCAGGATCTCTGCAAGCACTGAGAGCCCACTCCCATCTGTCTGGATCGTATTTGGAGACGTACACGTTGTACCATCTTAAGCGACACAGTGGATTGCGTAAAACTTAGAGCTGAGACTTCAGAGTTCGACTGCAACGCCGATTCCCGACGGAAGCGCGCGGCTGATTAAAGCGGCCGGTGGCGACTTAAAACATTAATAAAGTGAACAAGCACTGTCAAACCCTGCTACCCTGCTACTGCTACTGCTACTGCTGTGGAGAGTGAGAGGCAGGCTGCCACACCTGTGCTGCTGCTACAGAGAGTGGGAGGTAGGCTGCTCCACCTGTGCTACTGCTACTGCTGTGGGAGAAAGTGTTGGCCTTAGCTTGTCTTTGATTCCAGCTGAAATGCCACCTAAAGCAAGAGCAGAGGCTAAACCTGAAGACGAATATGTGTCACATGCACAGGTAATGGATTTGCTTCAGCAACAAAAAGACATGTTCAGGGAGCTGTTAAAACAACAGCAGGAAATCTTTTCAGGATTTGTCAATACTGTCATGGACAAAACTGTCACTCATATGGAAAATATCACAAGGGAGTTGCAGGACTTGAAAACCAGTCTACAATTCACACAGAAGGAGGTGGATGATATTAAGACAAAGTTGGGCAAACAAAAAGAAGACTGCAGCTTATTACAGACAGATTTGTTTAAAGTATGTGATAGTATGCTTGCTGTCACTGATAAGATGGAATATTTGGAGTCTCAGTCCAGGAGAAATAACCTGGTGATAGAGGGCGTGTTTGAGTCACCTGGTGAAACTTGGATGGACACTGAGTTAAAAGTGAAAACAGTTCTGAGTGAAAAGCTGAATATAAAAAAGGAGATTGAGATGGAAAGGGCTCACCGTGTAGGAAAATCTAAAGGAGAACAACCCCGACCCATTGTAGTCAGATTGCAAAGATTTAAGGATAAATCGGACATATTACAGAGAACTAAAGCCCTCAGAGGCACAAATATTTATATTAATGAGGACTATACGGAGGCAGTTAAGACAAAGAGGAGGGAGCTGATGCCAAAATTGAGAGAGGCGCGACAGAGAGGAGACATTGCATTTTTGCGTTATGACAAACTAATCGTTCATGCCAGGACCAGTACCCCAAGACCTCAAGGAAACAAGCAGGACACTGAGTGATGTGTCCACTGATCATTTCAATGGGTATTTTAATAAACATATTGTTGGACTCATACCTTCATGTTCTCTATATTATCAAAAAGAGGTCTAAAAATAGCACATGTAAATATCTGTAGTATTAGAAACAAATTATCAGAATTAAGTGAAGTTTTGTCATCTGTATGTCTGAATATTTTAGCACTGTCTGAAACCCACCTTGACGAGACATTTGAAGATGGAGAATTACATATTCAAGGTTATGATATATACAGAAAGGACAGAAATGCTTATGGGGGTGGTGTAGCTATATACGTACAAAGTCAGATCCCAGTCAAAATCAGATATGATTTAATGAAAAATAATCTTGAAGTGATATGGTTACAAGCACATATACCCCATTTAAAACCTATTTTGATTGGGTGCTGTTACAGGCCGCCTAATTCAAAAACAGAGTACCTAGACTCAATCTGTGATATGTTGGATCATGTGTGTGATGCAAAATATGAGGTGTACTTTACAGGAGATCTAAACATTGACTGGAACTCACTGAATTGCTCACATAAAACTAAACTTGAGGCATGTGCTGCTGCTTGTGGTCTAACTCAACTGATTAACAGGCCAACTAGAATCATGAAGAGGAAAGACAACACAGTTAAATCCTCATGTATAGATCATATGTATACTAATGTGGCAGAGCGATGTTCAGAAACACTGTCAGTCCCAGTGGGTTTTTCTGACCATAACCTTGTAGTAATGGTTAGAAAAACTAAAAATATAACCATTAAAGAAACCCCTAAAATTGCATATAGACGATCATACAAAGTTTTTTGTCCAGAGAATTTTGTACATGACATAAAAAATCTAAATTGGGTAAATGTTTTATCAGAGCAGAATCCAGAAATAGCATTACTGAAGTTTGAATCAATGTTCTTGCCTGTTGTAGAAAATCATGCCCCTCTCAGGAAACATACAATTAGAAAACAAAGCTGTCCATGGCGAGATTATGAACTCCGGGAATGTATGGAAAAGAGAAATCAGGCAAAGACAGTAGCAATATCTTCAGGAAAAGACTCAGACTGGCAAAATTATAGAAGATTGAGAAATTTGGTGACAAAAATGAACAGAAAGAAAAAGAAGTTATATTATGAAAACAAAATGGAAACATGTGGTACTGATAATAAGAAGATCTGGCGTACACTGAATGAATTAATGGGAAAGAACAAGAATCCAATGGGTGGTTTTTTGGAAAAAGATGGTCAGTTTCTAATTAAACCTACTGAAATTGCAAATCATTTAAATAATTTCTTCATAAATAAAACAGGTAATTTAAGAAACAACATGCAGGTTAGTGTGAAAAATAGTGTTCCTTTAATATTAAATACAATTATGAAAGGAAAAAACTGCAAATTTAAATTACAAGACGTAAACATAGAGGATGTGACAAGAACACTTAAATCTTGTAAAGAGACATCCTCAGGAGTGGATGAACTAGATGGAAAACTTATTAAATTAATAGCAAATGATATTGCCCCAGTTGTGTGTCATATAATAAATAGAAGTTTTGAAATAGGGTCAGTGCCACAAAAGTGGAAAATAGCCAAAATAATTCCATTGCCAAAAAGTAATAAACAACCTTTTTCAGATACAAACAGTCGTCCAATTAGTATACTGCCTGTTTTGAGCAAAATCATGGAAAAATCTGTATTTAATCAATTAAAACTATATTTTGAGAAAAACAATTTAAACACCAAATACCAACATGCATACAGAGAGGGACACTCCACAGCTACAGCACTAGTTCAAATGACAGATGACTGGATGAGGGATATAGATGAAAACAGAATGGTAGGAGCAGTAATGCTGGATTTTACAGCTGCTTTTGACATCATTGATCATGAACTGTTGTTAAGCAAACTTAAATGTTATGGTTTTGAAATGTCTGCACTGCATTGGTTTAGGAGCTATTTAACAAACAGGATGCAGAAAGTGGTTTTCAATGGGTCATATTCTGATCTAGGACCTGTTAGCTGTGGAGTGCCTCAGGGCAGCTGTCTTGGGCCATTGCTGTACACCATTTATACCAATGACTTGCCTACAGTACTTAAAGCAGCCAAAATATCCATGTATGCTGATGATTCCACAGTGTACATGTCAGCCACAACAGCTGAGGAATTAAAAACAAAACTAGACAAGGAGTTAATGGCAGTTGTCCAGTGGATCACTTCAAACAAATTAGTTTTGAATGTATCTAAAACAAAGGCAATTGTCTTTGGTTCAAAATCGCAAATAAAAACTAATCCAGTTTTAGACATGACTGTAGGTGACAATCCGGTGGAGCAGGTCCAAGAGGTAAAACTCTTAGGCATTATTTTAGATAATACATTATCCTGGAATAAACATGTAGATAACATCATCACTAGAATGGGAAAGGGTCTGTCTGTCATAAGAAGATGTACAGGTCTACTCCGCATGACCAGACATAATCAAGTTCTAACACGCAAATCAATTAAACAAATTACACAAGCTCTTGTACTGTCATATTTAGACTATTGCCCAGTGGTGTGGTCAAATGCTGGATCTGGGGTGCTAAAGAGGCTACAGACGATACAGAACCGAGCAGCTCGGTTGGTGTTGGGCTGTGATTATGGAACCAGCACCATGGTCATGCTGAGTCGACTAAACTGGTTATCTGTACAAGATAGATTATGCTATGCATTATTGTCTTTTCTTAAAAATATTATAGCTTCAAAGAGACCTGAAGTTCTGTACCAAAACCTTTCATTTAGCAATGATAAGCACAATTATTACACTAGACATGCCACAGCAGGAAAATTTGTTTTACCAAAAGTAAGATCAAACAGCATTAAGAGAACGTTCGCATACAGAGCAATGTGTGCCTGGAACATGCTACCAGAAATAATAACACTGGAAGGAAAAACTGAAAAATTTAAATCGGTATTGAAACTATTTTTGTCAACTAAAATGCACTGAATTTAAATTAACTCTGGTTGGGTGTGTAGGATATATTTGTACAATTGTGCCAAAAATGTATTTTACTATGTATTTTTATATGATGTAATGTACCTGTTTGTATTTTATGAATCATTTTATTGGACCCCAGGAAGAATAGCGACAGCTCAGCTGTGCTAATGGGGATCCTATCAATAAAAACAATAAACATAAAAACTGTCTATACAGAACACAGTATTTGTGTTTTGAAATATCTGAAAATGAATTAGAGATTTGTATTTTTCAAAATTTCAGTAAAAAGAATTTTTTTTAACAGTCAGTCACAAGGAATAATTCAACAAAATTCTTCATCTGAATTTTTCTTAAATAGTTTGCTTGTTTTAATCCAATTGTGGTGATGTAAGCACATAATTTGAAGGTAAACATTTGTTCTAAGTACCTTTTGCTGCTGGGATTGTGAATTATGGCTGGTCAACATCAACTTTAACCTAAATGGAGGCAGATACAAACAATACAATGAAATGAGGTACCAATTTAAATGTATAAATGTTTTAACATAGATACAACATAACAGTAATTGCAAACACACATCACCACACATTAAATGACATGGCATTTTTAAATGTGTACTTTATGAATTAATTACGCATACATTATATTAGGAAGTTATATAGAAAAGGTATGTAGAAATTACACACACATTGCTAGTTTACTGCATTTAAGATGTCGTTATTGGTGGATATTGTTAGGATTTTATCAATACTAATATGGCTTATCGGAACTAATACTTAGTAATACTCTTGTCAATACAATTAATACCAATTTAGAAGGCGTGATATGAAAAGAGGTTAAGACACTCAACTGTTATTTTGTCATCATTTTTCATGCTTAATTATAAGTTGTTAACAAAACTGTTAATCACATTCCATAAATTCCTTCATTATTTAAACAGAATAGGGTAGACTAGTGAAACTAAATATACGTTATGAGAGAAAATGATAAGTGTATTTACTAGTGCTAGACCTTATTAACCAACTTTATGAATATTCATAGGTAACAAAGGCACATACTCACACATTAGATAATGTCTATTAACTGAAGAGTAATCAGTTAACTCACTACGACTAATATTATCCAGTCACCATGTAGCTGCATTTATCCACTGTGCAAACAGTAATTTTATTACTCTGCCAAGGAACGCGGCAGAGTTATGTGATGATCGGCATACGTTTGTCTGTCCGTCTGTCTGTATGTGAACAACAATACTCAAAAACAAAACTAACGGGTCTGGATGAAATTTTCAGGGAAGGTCAGAAATGACACAAGGACCAAGGGTGTTACGAATCCACTTACGAGGCTCAAGCGCAGGGGAAGAGATGTAACACACAATTACTGTAAAAGAAGACCTATATTTTACAATGAGTGCGATACAGATACAAAACTGCAACTGACGACAAATGACTACAAATGGAAGTCACGTAATCGTCACAGCTAGAAGCCGCCGAGGCTGGCAGAGGTACAGCTCTCTGGGGGGCTGGTGGAATAATTACACGAGCTCTAAACCAAAAAACACAGGCATTACTAACCCACAATAGGTAATAACTAGGAAGGGAAGCAAGGGAAATAAGGCTCGGTACAGCTGCAGAAATAAGTAACTATACAAGATACAGAAATAGGATAACTAGTGGGTCTGGCTCAAAAGCTAATAGGGATTTAGCTGGGTTTGGAATTGGAGAGGGGGGTACGGGAGGCCTTGGCAGTGGGGGCAGGTGGAGTGTGGTGTCGGCGTGGTGGCTGGTGGAGGTGGTGGTGCAGCGGCCGGGAACTGGAAGGTCAGGAGTTGATCCGGTGGTGGGTGAGTGAGATAGACAGTGGATCCAGAACACAGACGTGGCTTCAGACAGCAGAGACTTGGAGCAGGGAGATTCCAGGTGGAGGCACGAGCAGGCAGAAGTCCAGACTGGAGGCTAAAACACACAGGATTAGACGGAATCAAAGCAAGGGAAGCTAGACTGAACAGAGACTCGATGGCTTGATCATTCCCACCTACTAGTGTGCCAACTCCCACTGATTGGATTGACTGCACCTGCCGCCTCCAGCGCCACACGCACACGCATGCACCTGAGGAGAAAAGTGAAGGGAGGGAGAAGGGAGAAACTACCACTACCTAGATCCAGAGGCGGAGGGCGTAACAAAGTGATTAGATTTTGGCAGTGATGCAGCTTAAAGTCTGGTCTGGAAAACTAACTACTCCTCT
>CM049572.1:13583800-13647242 GCA_027123335.1 Amphiprion clarkii | reverse complement strand
ACTTGTGTTCAGCCCAGGAGGACTGAGACTGAACTCGTTTTTTCACGGGAAAAAATGGAACTGAAAACTGAAAAACCTTTGTTCTTTAAATTTTTCAAGTTATGAAGACCTTGCATTTCTTTATGTAATAAAGGCTTCTATTTTTAGGTGGCATACATACATGCTTTAAAAAACCTAATTTTTATTATCTTTAGAAACAACATTTGCTTGTGAATTAATTTTTAGTTCTATACATTTAATGTTACAGAATTACTTTTGATATTTACACTACCATTCAAGTTTGGGGTCACTTTGAAATGTCCTTATTTTTGGAAGAAAAGCATTTATTTTCAATGAAGATAACATTAAATTCTTCAGAAATACAGTCTAGATATTGTTAATGTGGTAAATGACTATTCTAGCTGGAAACGACGGATTTTTAATGGAATATCTCCATAAGGGTACAGAGGAACATTTCCAGCAACCATCACTCCTGTGTTCTAATGCTACATTGTGTTAGATAATGGTGTTGAAAGGCTGATTAATGACTAGAAAACCCTTGTGCAATTATGTTAGCACATAAATAAAAGTGCGAGTTTTCATGGAAAATATGAAATTGTCTGGGAGACCCCAAATTTTTGAACAGTAGTGTAAGTATGGTAAATTTCAGATACAACGTGACAGAAAATTGTGATAGAATTTTCAGTTTATGTATCTGTGCAAGTCTGTCTATAAGTGTTTCATGGTAACCGTTAGCATAAATTGTCAAGCAGCACCAGCTATTTCAACATAACAAAGATAACATCTTTTACCTCTGAAAGAATGACAAAGAGACAGACACTGCTCGTGACTGTTTACTGCTAAGAATGCCCTGTTAACCTTCAATAATTAATGTAATGTAATTTATGTAATGTATAAAAGATGTCTTTCACCCTTTACTTAGTGAATTCATCCTATTCATTTCACTGCAGATGTTAATTTCACTTCCAGATGTTTGGAAGAAATTTTCTGGTAAAATTAAAGCTCTTTTTGGTGACTTTCATCCACCACTAAACAAATGTATCATCTTTGTTTTTTTAATTTAAAAAGCAAATTGTTATGATTTGTTTTTGATGATGTACCATTATAATTTCCTTGTCCAGGCAGAAGTAGAAGTCAATAAGAACTTATATGTACCACTTGTTTCTAAAATACATGACATTAGGTTTCATCTCTACTGTCTTTAAGAGCCTGTACAAGAGTTTCAATTAAATCCACATCCACACAATAAATAATACACATTTTAACTAATGAGAACGGGCTGCACAGTGGCGTAGTGGTTAGCACTTTTGCCTTGCAGCGAGAAGACCCTGGTTCACGTCCCAGCTCAGACCTGGGGTCTTTCTGCATGGAGTTTGCATGTTCTCCCTGTGCATGCGTGGGTTTTCTCCGGGTACTCCGGCTTCCTCCCACAGTCCAAAAATATGCTGAGGTTAATTGACTATTCTAAATTGCCCGTAGGTGTGAATGTGTGAGTGCTTGTTTGTCTATATATGTAGCCCTGCGACAGACTGGCGACCTGTCTAGGGTGTCCCCTGCCTTCGCCCGAGTCAGCTGGGATAGGCTCCAGCCCCCCCCGCGACCCTAGTGAGGATTAAGCGGTGTATAGATAATGGATGGAGATAACTAATGAGAACACACAAAGTTCTTTTCAGTCAATATAAATTAAAATAAAACAAATCACAACACGTTATCAGAATGAAATTGCTAAATTATGCTAATCAAAACTAGTACAGCCAAGATGAACAGAGAGCAAACACATTTATGGAATAATTAGAACTCATACAAAAGATGAGCAAAATAACAGCAAGAGATAAAGTACACAAAAGAACATTAATGAATTAAAATTAAGTGAATGACATTGCAGAGAAGGTTAATTAAAACAGTGGGAAAACCAGTTTTTAGCTCACTTTTAAAAATAGCCGCATCTGGAAAGTCTAAGTTCCAGGAGTAGCTGGTTGCAGCAGTGAGCAGTGAAGTGACTAAACACCACTTTACCTTGTCTGGTCTAAACTCTGGGCTCTGCTAACTGATGATAACCAATCCCAGACCACTCAGAGACTTACAGAAAATAATTAGGATTATTAGATTACTAGATATAATTCTAATCCTAAATAGATCTGAGAACTGAAGCAATGTTTTCTGTTATCTTGGTGTTTCTCAGTGTTCTAGGCTAGCAGCAGCATTTTGAATGAGTTGCAAATGTCTTACTGAGTGTCCAATAAGGGAATACTAAGTAATAAACACATGAATTAATTTTTCTAAATTTTGCTTGGACACGAAGTTTCTCAGTTTGACTTTGTTTATAGAAACCTCGGAAAGAGGATTTAGTTAAAGATCTGGTGTAGGTGCTGAAATTTAGATCTTCACTAATGATTACATTGAAATTCATGACCTGGCTGCTAGTGTCTAGTGCCTGAGACTCAACATAAACACTGAACACCAGCCTCCTTTTTTATTGCCAGACAGAATTATTTCAATCTTGTCTTTATTTAGTTGTAGAAGGTTGTGTAATATCCAACAGTTGACTTCATCAAGGTAACAAAAAAGAAATCAAAGAGTATTTTGAGAGTAGATCATATAAAAACAGTTACATTTTTATACTATTTCAGACTACAGTATATTCTGTGCACCTTTTTACTGACAATTAAATGAAATCATTGAATTTACATAAAATCAGTGTCAACATTATCTGGTTGGTCAGAACCATAGACTGTCTAAGAAAGATGGATGTAGCTACGTCACCCATTGGTTTCTGCACTGAGAAAATGAAGCCAGGATTTTTCTACTTGTCATCTTTGATTTTGGAACTAGAGATGAAAAAAAAATTCTCAGAGGGCGGAGCCGGAGAGCAGCGATTGGTCAGACTGACTGAGAGCCGAGGACTCTCTGTGCCGCCCACATTTACCGGCTTCTGCTGTTTACCAACACTGTTGCTAACAGCATTGTTACTCCAAAACTCTACAGTTAAGTGTTAAAGTCATCTTAGTAACTAGATGTACTCTTCTCCACGTCTAGACAATATCACATATAAAGCAGTGACCTACGTTACTGTAGCTGAAGTTACTGTAAGTTAACATCAGACTGCAACCTCTGATGGTAGACATGTTTATTGTACATTGTGTACATTGTGTTTTAAATTTGTTCTGTCAATCCCAGGTTATGTTTCCTGACTTAGTGTTAACTGTGATGCTAAATCAGGTTTGTCAGAGTCATAAATTAGTTAATTGTTAGCTGTCCCTAACAGTTCTGCATGGCACAGCTGATCAACCATAACAGGTCAGTAACATTATTGCAGTCTTTTAACTGCTGCTGATGTTCATTAACAATCAGCAGATAGAAATTAATCTTAAATCATAGAACATTGTTACTGATGAATGTTAATCTCTTGGTCCAATGAATGAAGAACAGTTCAGTTCTGTGGTTTAATACCTCTGTTCTTTGGTTCAGACTGCTTTTAACAGCTTCTGTTCATTTCACTGAGAAGAACTTCTGTAAAAATGATTCTTTCTCTTTTTTTTATTTTCATGCATCATAATGTACTGTGATTTATATTAAATAGCAGCAAAGTTCCACTTACCTCTGTGGTTCAGTGTGATACTCGTGCCATAGTGAGTGCACCTCAGGAACATTACTGTTTCTGAGGCACAGTCAGAAATGCATTGAAATAAAAAAAAAATTATAATAGCTTTAAATAAAGAAGCTCTTACAGTTATAGCATTCTAACCAGAATAGTAGGAAACAACATAATCCACTGCAACACACAGTGTTCGGGGATGTTTGAGATTGGACAGATATTCAGTGCTACTCACAATGTAGAACATAACGTTACTGTTTTAATCATAGTTAGGCTTTCTAAACATTGCATTAATGTGATTCAGCATTGGCTGCACAGTGGCTTGTGGTTAGCACTTCGCACCTTGCAGCTAGAAGGTCCCTGGTTCACATCTCAGCCTTTCTGGGATCTTTCTGCATGGAGTTTGCATGTTCTCCCTGTGCATGCGTGACTTTTCTCCAGGTTCTCCGGATTCCTCCCACAGTCCAAAAACATGCCAGGGATCTTCTAGCTGCAGGGTGATGGTGCTAACCACCAAGCTACTGTGCAGCCCCTGTCCAAAAACACACTGAGGTTAATAGGTAAATCTAAATGGTCCGTATAATAATAGCATGTGCTTTTCTTCACTCCAGACAGGTGAGCTGTCACACTCAGACTCACAGGTAAATCAGACCTCAACTCTAAGTTCCATCACAGCTTAATAGTATTTTGCTGTAAAAGTCTGATCCTTAAGATTTTTTACTGTCATATCTTTTTTTCTCAGCAGGATATTTGCAGCAATAAAACTATTGTGTATATGTAGGCATTGGCAGTGACCTTTTTAATCAACTAGGTAACCACACCAAAACCTTTTATTGTACCATGTGTGGCTATAGTTAGATAATTTATCATCACACATGGATAACACTTTTAATATTGAAATGTATTTATTCTTTACCTATAATTACGGACATTTGGCATATGGGTAACCGTTCCCCCTCAATACGGTGTTTCTGTTTATGTCTGTGCTCATCAGGTTATTCATTCACTGTAAAAAAAAAAGGAATCCAATAGTATGTAGTCTACCATAGCCAGACCATTCTCTAGTGCTGACACAGTGCTGTGTAGAATGGTCTGACTGCACCTCATTATCATTCTGATGTAGGATGGCATGCTTTTGCATTTCTTTAACTCAATCACAATTGCCTTGGGGTTGGGGTGGGCTAAGAACAGGATGGACTGTGTTCACTCAAAATTGTGATGGGGGACTTTTGGTAGGACAGGGTGGTGAGTTGTGATTTAAAAAGGGATTTTAAAAACAACAACAATATCCTTACTGGCAGGCCTCTCCTCATGCACAGTCAAACCTCTGCAGATGAACCAGAATGCAGCAGCATGTCTGGTTTTCAATCAGCCAAAAACAGCACGTCACCCCGTTGTTCAGGTCACTTCATTTGCTTCCAGTTGCTGCCTGCATAAAATTCAAAACTCTGATGCTTGCATTCAAAACAACAAAGAAAACAGCTCCCTCCTACCTGAACTGTCTCATTCAGGACTACACTCCCTCCCACCACAACAAGGCCAGCCGATAGCTAGGCTCTTCTCCTCTGTGGTGCCCCGGTGGTGGAACGAGTCACCAAACTCTGTTCAATCCCTCTCAGTATTTAAGAAAAGACTAAAAACCCAGCTCTCCACTGAACATCTTTGCACTTGACAGATTACAACAAAAAATAAAAATGCCTAATACACTACTGTTCAGTTTGGGGTAACTCAGAAATGTCCGTATTTTTTTTTTTTTAAAAAGCATTTTTTTCAATGAAAATAACATTAAATGAATCATAAATCCAGTCTAGACATTGTTAATGTGGTAAATGACTGTTCTAGCTGGAATTGACAGATTTTTAATGGAATATATACATGGGGTACAGAGGAACATTTCCAGCAACCATCACTCCTGTGTTCTAATGCTACATTTGCTAGCTAATCATCTTGTAAGGCTAATTGATTATTAGAAAACCCTTGTTCAATTATGTTAGCACATGAATAAAAGTGTGAGTTTTCATGGCCAACATGAAATTGCCTGGGTGACCCCAAACTTTTGAAAAGTAGTGTACGTATTACACTGCCTATAGACACCGCTGTCCTATTATCACACTTGAACTTGTTTTTTGGCACTTATTCAGGTTGTTGTCTCCTGACTAGATCCTTGCTTGTGTTGTATTTACTCTCAGATGTACGTTGCTTTGGATAAAAGCATTTTATTTTATTTTTTTTTAAATTTAACTTTTATTTTACCAGGAAGTCCCTTTTGATTAAAAATCTCAGGGAGACCTGTTCAATGAAATTGTAGAATTGCTTTATGAACACTAACATGTAGAAAGTGATGGTGTGGAGAAAGCTTCATGAAATGTGCAGCAAATGGCAGGCTGATACCTGCAATCTACATCTGGTGAGTCACACTAATGAGCATGCGATTCACTTAGCTTGATACTGACATCATTTTTAACGAGCAACTCTTCTACAACATTGCTACTGATTCCTAAAAACCAGTTTTGGCTCCTGGTCTTTGTGCGTCACCCCCACCTGTTGGCAGCTCCTGGAGCCGCCCCTGCTCAGCCTCCCTGAGCCGCTCTCTCCTTCCCACGGAGCGGAGTCTGTCCGTGGCAGCGGACCGTCACTCTCCTACTACAATTTCTCCTCTGAACTTCTGAATATAAATATATACATTCTGAATATTGTTGAGGCTGCTTTTAGAACTGTGAGAGGACTGCGAGGAACAGAGGAGCCGTCTGTGAACAGGGTTGACTTGTGGAGGGACGCCGACAGCACGGAGGTAGGTTATGTCTGTGTTCAGCATCGTTTTTGTCCGCTGTCATTGTGCTGTAAATGATGTTAATGCTTCTCAAACGCTTTTTTTTCAACAACAAACTACAGAATAACGACTAGCTCAAACTTTAACTAGCTTTCCTGAAGCGTTTTGTTGAGCCGCTCAACACCGTTTAAAAACAAAACTACAACAAAAAGGTGGAAAAAGAGAAAAAGTAAAGCGACGGTAATGACGCGAACTTAAAAAAGAAACACGTACAGCTGTATTGTATCTATTTATTTTGCATTTTCTTGAATGCAAAGTCAATCGGCTTTAGTGGAAAAACACAGTCCTTAAAATAACAGAAAAGAAAGATGCCTGAAGTGATTTTATTTATCGGGTTGTATTAATGACATTTTAAAACTACATTTTCTAATTTTGCGTGTAACGTAAAATTTAGCCGCATGTTTAATAAAGCATAATTTCCTGTGTGAAAAAGGAGACTAACGGTGGGGTGTACACTTACAACATACAATTAAGCAGTCAGTGGACTCCCAGTGAGGTCCGTGAGATTTGAGTTCATTTTTGCTTCTTTAGGTCTTTGTTTCCCAGTATTAGGTTGTGGATGTGAACAACAGTAAGCAGTAATTTTGTAGGAGTAGTGAACTGTAGCCCTTTTTATGTGAAGCAACAGTGTCTGTGTTGGCCAGGGTGAGTGGCACTGTGGAGGTTGTGCCTCCTGCAGTGTCTCTTTTTGGTGATTTGAAAATAATAAATACTAGGGGGCTGCACAGGGACAAATACATCTATTGTAAATCTTTATTTTACATATGTCAAGAGATATTGTGCTTTGACCTATTTTTTTGTAGGAAATCACAATTCTAATTGTTTTTTTAATGTTCAATTCATATTTATATTGAATTGTCCCCCCAAACATTTTTATCAAATTTTAGATTAAACCCCTGGAGTTTGACATCATTCTGGGAATTGTAAATGACCATAGTCACTGGACACTTGTGGTAAAAAATAAAATAATTTTAATTTTTATATTTCTTTATATATATATATATATATATATATATATATATATATTATATATATATATATATATATATATATATATATATATATATATATATATATATATATAAAATAAAAATTAGACATTATTACTTCAAAGTAATAATGTCTAATTAATTTCTTTTTCATGGGAAAAATATATGTAGGTCATCTACCCACAAGAAAAAAGAAATCCCTTTACTTGGATTCACTGGCGGAGTCGAAGGAAGCCATTAAAAAAATGTTTGGACACAGACAAGGTGAGGATAGCTGTTTTAAAAGTGTAACAATAATAATAGGCATGTCAACTATCGCTAGAAAACTGGCGCACATTTATGTAATGTCAATGCAAATTGTGTAAATAGGTAACATTAAATCATGGAGGCGAATAGCTGCAGATGTGCTGATACCATAAATTTGGTTCCAATAGCATTCAAATTCAACAATTCTTGAAAATTAATTTAAATAAAATTCAATACTGGAATGTAAACATGCATTGTTCATTTAAGTTGCTGCATATACAGTAATTTTTTGACGGATTGAGAAGCAATGATGTTTGCTTTATAAATGGCATGAACAACCAGCTCCTGATGTTAGTTGTTGCTGCATTAGCCAGAACAAATGACCTACACGTTGTGAACATTGTGTGTGGAGCATTGCTGCATCACAGGCAGCTGTCGACATCAACAGCAGTTACATAAATGTGAATATACTGATCAGATCTGTCAGGGCTTGGATGTGGTATCTCTATCTGGGGGTATCCTGTGGTGTCTTGTGTCTTGTGGGTTGTGAAGCAGGCTTGTTCTGAAGCATCCTTCAGCAGTTTGAATGTTTTTAGACCTGCAGAGTTTGGAAGTTGGGCCCTTTGTCTTGCCCCATGAACAGTTTTTGTGGTGTGGTAGAGCACACTGTCTTGCAAGGGAAAACTTCTGTCATCCAGCTGTTCAGGGTTATGCAGTTGTGCTTGGTCTGCAACAATGTTTAGGTGGGTGGTATATGTCAAAATAACATGTACATGAATCCCAGGGCCCAAAGTTTTCTAGCGTAACATTTCATCGTGACAAACTGATCTGTGATACTCACTTCTCCTATGAGTGATGTTAATGTTACGGCGGATTGGTGTAGTTTTGTGACATGTTAATGTCAGGTTGAAACAGCTGTAACTCTCGCACCTTGAATTCTGTATACAGATCTGAATGCAAGTCTTTTTAGTTGCTTCGATAAGTGTAAGATGTCTCCCTCTTTCAGTTGAAATGCTCTGTGACACCATCTGCATGCGTGAGCTGTTGAGGGTTTGTCCCTAATCATTCCACTCAAACACCAAATATCTCTGTACACTGCTGTTGGTGTGTGTGATTGTTTTTTCTTCACAAGTCACTGCCAACCTGTTGCTACAGCTACACGTGCCGCAATCATTCCACATGTTGCTCAGTACCTTTGTCATCTATGCCACCTTCTGTAATGCAGAAAAAACAAATACTGTTTTCTTTCCATCTCATAAAGGAATATTTCCATATTCAGTCAGTTAAAACTGTGGGGCAAAAATTAACACCGTGTGCTCTAAAATACAGTAAGTAGCAAATTAAAGTAACAAAAAAAACTAACAAAAAACGTACAGCAATTAGTGACACTGATGTTCAGCACAACAAATGTTATATCAGGTTTAAGTCATAGGAGTACTAGGGCTCTTTGGCCTCTGGTTTATGACAGATACAACCTTGTCCTGGTGCAGGAATCTTCATGTTGGAAAAGGTGAAGAGTCAGTCAGAAACAAAATGGTTAGCTCTCACTACAAGCTTGGTGCTTCTTGATAACAGTGTTGTGCATTTAGGTTATTAAATATACAGTACATGTAGGTTTAAAAAAAACTGGGATGTGGTTTTGTGAAATTAATGTATAGAATGTAACTGAAACAGCAGGAAATTGCTTAAGTGAGGTGAGAAGAGCCACATAAGAAAGTGGCAAAGCAGCACCGGAAATGAAATCAGCTTGAGGTTACTGAAAATAAATAACTGGCAGCCAGCATCATTACTGTAAACAGCAAGAGGTTAGGAAGGTGATGGAAGAATATTCATATTAGTAACTCACAACGAAATAGAAATATTAAGCTGCTGAAGGAGAATGAGATTACAAAATTGGCAAAGTGCTGCAGGAAACAACATGGAGTTACTGGAGTGGAGTTGAGAATAGATGGATAGGTAATTGGATACCTGTATCTGGAGGTAATTCAGTTGCTGAAATGAAAGTTAAGTCTATTTTATTCATAGACATATGACATTTTAAATAGACTGTTTTTATGATGTGTAAGGGCATTGAAAGCACAGATAATGTTTGCTACACAGGTCAATTACAGTTTTTCTTAATTGATAAGACACTAAATTACATTCACTGCACACAGCCACTAACTGACTGCACACATTACTCAAAAACAGGATTCTGCTGTCAAAACTTTGAACACTATTCATGGTTTGCACACAATTTCCAAAACTCTTGCACTCTTATTGCAAAAGACTGAACACGTTTTTTGCTCATTTGAACACACTTTTCACTCACAGCACACATTGTTCAAAAAGTGAACACTAGGAAGCAGAATTGGGACACTGTTCCAACACTGCTGTCACAATTAAGACACACAGGTCAAAGCTGAAAATACTTTTGCCAATGAACTGCACACTATAAAACCTGCTGGGAAGCAGAATTTGCTGTTCAGAATGGATATCAGAGGAGCAAGAGGTCACGTTGGAAGAAGAGGACATGGATGACCCAGACCAAGACCAGAACCAGAACCAGAACCTGGACCTGAACATGCACCTGATCCTGGACCACTTTACATGGTATGTAAATGTTGTTTGTCACTTCAGTGACATGTCTATACTGTAACAACACAAGTAGTCAAAAATGTTCTGAGAATACTGTAAAAAATCTAATACATAATTCTGGTTCACAAATGCTCATAAAATTACAGAAAGTGTACATGACTGACTTGTTCTCTGTTTTGTGTGCATTTGTTCCAGAGAGTTTTTCAGTTGGATTCTGATGATAGACATGAATACATCTATGTGGAAGAGGCTGGTTTCAACCTGGCCAAGAGGAGGAGAAGAGGGACAAACATCATTGGACAACGGGCTATAGTCAACGTCCCAGGTCAGCATGGGGGCAACGTAACCCTCTGTGCTGCAATAAGCAGTCTTGGAGTAATTCACAGTCATGCAGTTCTGGGCCCATACAACACCCAGCATTTGTTGACTTTCCTAGATGGACTTGGAGGGCCTACTGACACGGGTGCAGCAGGGCATTGGGCAAGAAGACACGGTTTCTGTTGTTGTCTGGGACAATGTTAGTTTTCATAGAGGACTATTGATTCTGGAATGGTTCAGTATGAACCCTCAAGTTATTGTGGTTTTTCTGCCACCATACTGTCCCTTTCTGAATCCTATAGAAGAATTCTTCTCTACATGGAGGTGGAAGATATGAGTGGCAGCCATACTTTGGGAAAATCCACTCACCCACTCCATGAGACCCCACAGTCTCATGGAGTGGGTGAGAGGGATTGTCCATGATGGATGTGAGCTTTGACAACATCCTCCTCTCACCCACCTCCTCTGTGTAGTCCAGGGAGCAGTCCAGGACAGAATTGGCCCTCCTGACCAGTCTTTTATATTTCTTTTATATTGTCAGCAATATAAAAGAATCACCAGAGTTACCTTGTGGGTCAGTCTGACAGTAGATTTTTGCATTATTATCATAAAAGAATGCATGTCTGATGATTTGAAAGGCGATCAAATCTTCACACTCTTTATTATTACTATTCTATATTAGCGCTGTCCAACGATTAAAATTTGTGATGAATCTGTAATCAGATTAATCATAAGGTTGCTGTGGATTAATGTTGCTTAATCACCAATAAATATCATTCACTATTAATCTATATTAATCATGTTTTTTTATTTATTTATTTATATATATATATATATATATATATATATATATATATATATATATATATATATATATATATATATATATATATATATATATATATATATATATATATATATATATATCCACATTACTCACCGAGACAGCCAACGTGCTGCTTAGTGTCTTCCATGTGGAGTTGCTGGTTCTGCCACTACTGGACCACTACTGGATGCCCATTTGTGCATGCGCGATGGTAAGTCTACTTGGACAAACTGCCCGAAATGTTTCTGGGATTTTGAGTCATTCTGCACATGGGTTAGCTGCATTAAAATTTTTAATCAGATTAAGCATGATGATGGATTAACCCGCATTAATGCATTAATTTTGATAGCCCTAACATGTATATATACACTATATTGCCAAAAGTATTCGCTCACCCATCCTCATAATCAGACTCAGGTGTTCCAATCACTTCCATGGCCACAGGTGTATAAAATCAAGCACCTAGGCTGCAGACTGCTTTTACAAACATTTGTGGAAGAATGGGTCGCTCTCAGGAGCTCAGTGAATTCCAGCGTGGAACTGTGATAGGATGCCACCTGTGCAACAAATCCAGTCGTGACAGTTCCTCGCTCCTAAATATTCCACAGTCAACTCTCAGCTGTATTATAAGAAAGTGGAAGTGTGTGGGAACGACAGCAACTCAGCCACGAAGTGGTAGGCCACGTAAACTGATGGAGCGGGGTCAGTGGATGCTGAGGCGCATAGTGCGAAGAGGTGGCCAACTTTCTGCAAAGTCAGTCGTTACAGCCCTTCAAACTTCATGTGGCCTTCAGATTAGCTCAAGAACAGTGTGCAGAGAGCTTCATGGAATGGGTTTCCATGGCCGAGCAGCTGCATCCAAGCCATACATCACCAAGTACAATGCAAAGCGTCGGATGCAGTGGTGTAAAGCACGCCGCCACTGGACTCCAGAGCAGTGGAGACGCGTTCTCTGGAGTGACGAATCACGCTTCTCCATCTGGCAATCTGATGGACGAGTCTGGGTTTGGCGGTTGCCAGGAGAACCATACTTGTCGGAGTGCATTGTGCCAAGTGTAAAGTTTGGTGGAGAGGGGATTATGGTGTGGGGTTGTTTTTCAGGAGCTGGGCTTGGCCCCTTAGTTCCAGTGAAGGGAACTCTGAATGCTTCAGCATACCAAGACATTTTGGACAATTCCATGCTCCCAACTTTGTGGGAACAGTTTGGAGCTGGCCCCTTCCTCTTCCAACATGACTGTGCACAAAGCAAGGTCCATAAAGACATGGATGACAGAGTCTGGTGTGGATGAACTTGACTGGCCTGCACAGAGTCCTGACCTCAACCCAATAGAACACCTTTGGGATGAATTAGAGTGGAGACTGAGAGCCAGGCCTTCTCGTCCAACATCAGTATGTGAGCTCACAAATGCGCTTCTGGAAGAATGGTCAAAAATTCCCATAAACACACTCCTAAACCTTGTGGACAGCCTTCCCAGAAGAGTTGAAGCTGTTATAGCTGCAAAAGGTGGACCGACGTCATATTGAACCCTGTGGATTAGGAATGGGATGTCAGTTACGTTCATATGCGAGTCAAGGCAGGTGAGCCAATACTACGTATATATATATATATATATATATATATATATATATATATATATATATATATATATATATATATATATATAAATATATATATATATATATATATATATATATATATATATATATAGTGATGCTGCTGTTTTCTTGTTTTCGTAGTTCTCCAATTTGTGTATAGACATAGTAGGTTCTGATATCTCCTCCGTTTTAAGGTAGGTTTAAGATACACTTTATTGATCCCACAATGGTTAAAGTTCACCGTTACAGCAGCCCAAAATGACAGGGGTATAAGGGCAGCATAAGAATATATTAAAAAAACAATGCAATGATTGCACAGAAGACATTATATACAGGAGATGAAATTTTCATGAACACTATATACAAAAGATGAGATTGTAACAAACTATTGTACATCAGTGGAATGTATCCGGATGAGGAAAAAATGCAACAGTAAAAGTGGTAGACCAGTGAAGTTGTAATGCAACATTGAATGGTCAGTATTCTGCATGGAAGTAATTTTATGAAACCTGTCAGCGTTTAATTCAGATTCAGACAACTTTATACTCAAACATGATCCAGTCCGTGTTTCAGTTACCATTGTTGACACAGGCACACCAATACACAAGTATAAATGCTCACAACAGCAAAGGCCATTCACATTGACCACAGTGTGGGTTCAACGCAGGAGTATTATTTAAGCTTTAGAAGTCGCTTGAGGCTTAAGGGCTTCAGGTATGCACGTTTAAAACTGCCTGTTTTCTTTCATATGGGAGGCTGTTTAAAATCTCTCTGTATCAGAAGGAAAATTTGGTGGGGAATCTTCCATTCAGTTATACACAATTCACTTTCTTGCAGTTAAATGAGCTTTTCAAAATGTCTGTAGTTTGAAGAAGGAGCTTTTATTTCCTTGGAGGGACACCCTGAGAAGAATATACCAAGCTCTTGCTTCTTTTAATATCGTTGGATGATGTCACGCGTCTCGGTATTCGTCTCGTTGGTTCGCCCGACGTTTCCCCCCCGTCAGACGTTACGATATGAACTGATCTTAATATTCAGCTAAATGTTCCAGATCTGAAATTGGAGTTTCTTTGAAAATGTTTTGCAGTTCTCACTATGCGAACTTGATCTAGTATGTTTTGTTTTTTGAGTGTATACATTTGAACTGCTGGGTCTGCTGAGTAATAACATACAGGAATAATTATGTTCAGTACAACGCACAAACTGTTAAATATGACGCACACATTGGTTCTTGCTCATTAATCCTCTACTTGACAAACATCTTAGTTTTCATATATATTCCCTAGAATCAGTGATCCGTTGAAATTCACCCACCTCGTGGACTTCTGAAAGATGTGCTCTTCTTCTCTGAAAATGAACCATAAGCTGGCTGGCTCGCGCATTTGGGATCAGAAACCTCTCTGGCTGCCTTTTCTGTTAACTGGCATCTGGCCTCCCATACCTGGGCCGTAGATTCTGGCAGATGTAAATATCTAGCTTCCCTTCTAGATGAGTTCTTGAGTTCTTCCTTCCTCACCAGTGTAAGAGTCCTCTGTTATTTAAAATTAGGCCACAGATAATAGCCTGCCAAGTTGAATAATTACTTGCTTGGTCTCCAATCCCTGTGTTTCTGGAAGCTAGGTTTTGAAAAGCCTGATTGCCTGACACTCTTCTCCAGCTTCTTTAAGACAGCTGACTTATTTGTTGCTCCACCAAGGAATGCAGCGGAGTTATGTGACGATCGGTGTACTTTTGATGGTCTGTTTGTTTGTCGGTTTGCAACATTACTCAAAAATAGACTCATGGATTTGGATGAAATTTTCAGGGAAGGTCAGAAATGATACAAGGACCACCTGATTAGATTTTGGCAGCGATGTCGCTCATAGTCTGGATCCACGGATTTGTCAAAGATTTCTGTATCATTATGAGATAGCGTCATAACATCATTAACTATGACAACAAATGAACACTACGTCAGCTGCCTACTGATGATAACATGATTGCGATCCTACTACAAATCCACCACTGAGGACTTATCAGGACTTATACGTTGGAAAGGATACAATAACTGAGCAGTACTGCACTCCCTGAGTGCATTTCTTGTTATCTCTGTGGGTCCTGTTTTTGCTGCCCTCAGCTCGGTCGGTTAAGATCTTAACTTTTTTATGAAGTTCAGCAAAAATGCATGCGACAGAGTCTGTGCATCCTTCACCCTCAGACACTAGGTCTAAATCTCAAGATCGCCTAGGGTCTTTCTCTTTAGAGTTTGCATGTCCTTCCGGTGGCTCTGTCACACCACATGCTCCAGCTGCGTCCCACAGATATGCTGATGTTGACTGGTGATTTTACCCTAAGTCTGAGGTCAGCAACCCACAGCCTTCAGCCCTTCTGCTGCGCCTCAATGAGGCTTTGAGACAGAAACAACAACAAGGAAATAAATATCATTTTTTTTTATTTACTATCTTTCAAAGTCAGGAAAATAAAGAATTTCATTCTGTGTGGATGTATTCATTTGCTTTCACTGCCAACAATGCTGGCATACCTTTATGCTTGATATGTGGCGAGAAATTAGCAAACAACAAAAAATAGAATGCTGAAAAGACACTTCCAGAATAAGCACACGGCATTTGCTGAAAAGTGTCAAGCTCTGGTGATGAGTAAAAAAGAGTGGTTTCTCAACTACTGCAGAAAACTGAGCAAAGTAAATATACTTTCACAAAGTGGGTCAAGTCTCCAAACTCAACTGCTGCTGTTAGTTTTGTGGCAGCTCAGGAGATGGAGAACACGCGAGAGAATTGTTCATTAAAGTATCTGAGCATCTGTTCTCAGACTTCAAAATTAAAGTGAAATTGTACAGAAAATCTGAGATACGCCTCTTTCTGCAAAAACGATAAAGGGCAGGGGCAATAAAATGGCAACAAACATCACCAGTCAGCAAATTGATGACATCAGTTCAGCTCCAGCGTTCTCAATCGCCTGTGATGAGGGGGCTTGTACTTCCAGCTTTGTTGTCTTGTATGGGCTTCCATTGGGTTACAGTTTTTACAGGATTATTCAGTATATACATGAATTCAGTTGACACATCATGGTTTACAGTTTTATCATTGTTTGTACTTGAGTCTGATTCAAACATCCTATTTTCCTAGTTTTAGCATTTGTTCAATCTCAAAATCCTACCAGAGGAGTGAGCAGGTGATTATTACTAACTGGCTGAACAAAATCCACTGACACAGATCAACCAGGGTTTCTGTTATGACACTTAACAGCAGGACCAGTCCAATTCAGAGTGCTACCAGTGAATTACACATCAAAATCAGGAATCCTTTAATAGCCCCTGAAGGGAAACTTTTCATATCAGTGTGAGTGAAGCTCCATGGTGAGCAGATCAGTATGTGGATTGCAGTAATCTTGCACCACAGGCCCCAAACCTCTGTACTTGTCACTTATGTTTTTTTCCTGCCAGACTGAAATGTCTGTGAAGTTGTTGATGGTAATGATGAGGTCTGGAATATTTTCCTGTATCCTTGTCCCTGTGAAACACAGAACAGTACACTAATGGAAGTCCCTCGATTCCACCTATGGTTGCCAGCTTGTCTATCTTTTTGTCAGTGATCTCATGTTAACCATGATGACAGGACGGACAGATCCGACTTGTATCTCATCCTCTTAGTCAGTCTCTGAAGTCATGTAATGTGTTTTGGCTTCACTTTTGTCATTTTTTGTAGTTTGTGCCCTATATTAATACTACTGCTGTTTCTGTCTGATAAGCAAACAGTTATGTAACTACTCATTAGCCACTATGATTAAAAGTCTCATGAAATACAATGACTATTTGGAAAAATGTAAAAGCTATCTCATAAATTTAATACCTATTTAAAATTTGGTTGTATTAATATTGTCTATATTTAATATGATAATGTGTATCATGAAGTCTCATTTATGTATTTAGTTATCAAACTTGAAATCACCATATATTTATAGCAAAGTCACAACTGCCAGAAGAGATAAAGAGCAGTAATGAGCAGAACTTTGGCCCTGACTCCAATTAAAATTCCATCTGTTCACATTCTTTCTATGTACAGTATCTACATAAATGAAGCTGTGTCCTAATTAATGTATTTATTCAATAATTCAGACAACTTAATGCCACAGAAATCAGTGTTTTCTGTTGAACTGATGTGGATCAATATATAACTGAGGAACTTTTGAAGTCTTTGAGATATATCTTGCCGACATTTTTATTAAAAGTAAAAAACTAATGATTTTTATGTTCATTATGATCATGTCTTTACAAATTTCAGAATGATTTATTATGGAGAGAGTCACTTATTAATAAAAATAACTGGATATCACTAAAATGCCAACTAAATAACCCTCCAAATTTAATAACAATCACCTTATAATTAGCTAAACAATTATAACATGAGCTTATTAAAAAAATGTTTTGATTTTGGTCTTTTTATTAAGTCAAGATAATCATGACAAATATTTCTTTTTTGGCAATATATCAAATTTTCTATGGAAAATAACAAATTGCATCTGTCCGAGAAATCCCTTTCAACTAAATTACCCATTACAAAAACACTTCTCAGGAAGTGTGTTAATTCCAAATCGCATGATCTGCTCCACATGATGTCATTTCCTCCTGAAGAAAAGACTGGCAATACAAATATTCGGTGCTCGTCTCTTCCCATCGCCTTTGGCCCACTTCAGCTCAACTTTGCCCATCCCATCGTGCGATCCCCCTCCCCTGCGGCCGCCAACACGAATATTTGGGGGTCGTCTCTTCCTTTGGCCTCCGGCCCACTCGGCTCATCCCGTCGTGTTCGGCTCATCTCGGCTCATCTTTCGTGTTTCTTACCACTACCCGACTGGCCAGGTGGCTGGCCGCGGATCTGCCAACTCTGACGTCACGCTTCACTTTGTTGCATAAACACAAGACAAGATGCCGAAGATCTCCACTGTTTGGGAATTCTTCAGTTTAAATGAAGACAACATGAAGGCAGTGTGCAAAATTTGCGATTTGAAATTGGCGTACCATGGGGGTACAACAAGCATGAAGAAGCTCAGATTGTAATTTACTCATGCTAAAATAACGTTGGAAAATATTTAAACTGGCCGAATGTTTAAATTAACATTACGAGCAATGTAGGAAAATGACTGGTTGCTGAGCCTAATAGTATAATTTGTTATAGGTGCATCCCCAGGAATCGCAGCCGTCAACATCTTCGACCTCGACCCCCACCCCCAAATACACACAGCAGACTCTTCATTTTCACAAACCAGTAATGGAGACAAGAAAGAGAGAGATGGATGGCATTGTGGATTTCATTGCCATACACTGAAAAAAACAACCTATAGAATTTATTCAAAAAAGCTGAGGTAACAATTTGCATTAAATTTGTTTGGGTAAATTTATCCCCATGTTTTGAGTAAAGCATACCTTAACTCAACAGCTATGGAACACTAAAATAAATTAGGTAAAGCCTATCTAACTTTTTTCAGTATATTACACAACTAATTGCCTACAAAAATTGAGTAATATTAATACTTCATTGTTAGTGGAGAACTGTTAATCTACCTAATAATTATCATTATTAATTAATCAATATGATTAACTAACCATTACTTATTAAGAGAGGGTTAGAATTAGCTGAAAATGTATATTCAAATACAAGAGACTGTGTTGAGGTCAGGCCATGTTTTATTTCAAAAACATAAAATACAAGCATATTGCACTTCTTTCTGCACAACTGGACCAGTAAACAATATGCATATACATTAACAAATGAGGTTCCATACTTCTGGAAAATCATCTTGGGATACTCGAGGTTAAGGGCATAGATCAGTCCCATCAACAGCATACATGCATTGGTTCGGTTTCCACACCTGCTCAGCACTTTGGTCCCCTCGATCACAATAGACACTTCTGTTGGATCCTCCTCAGCTGTGGGGTTACGGATCACGAGCACCTTCATGGTTTGGTCGATTGGGCCCTCAAGTTCGTCCTCCTTGTAAAAAAGAAACAGTGAAAAAGCACATCCAATTTTAATTGAAGCATATTAAAAATATGATGTTCCAATACAATTCAGCTTTTGCTTGTCCCCCATATCCTATTAGGGATACACCAAAATATGGGCATTGCTTTAAACATTATACTGACAAAAGATTTCACAATGGGTCCATCCCTTCATTCTATAATGTAACATTTAACAATCTAAAAAGAGAAGAGAACAGAACAGAACAGAACAGAAGAGTATACAATAGCATACCTGGCAGTCTTTGAAGAGCTCCTCTTGCTGTTCCCCAAGGTACACAATGAGGCAACAGACAACTGCAACTCTTTTTTTTTTTCAATGCTCTGGGACTGTAAGGAGATGCATTTTAGTGACAAGACTCAAGTTACAATGAAATCTTTGGAGTGGTTAAACATTTCTAATGACTTCAATGTCTGTGTATGCAAACTTCCGACTTTAGCTGTTCTTCTGCAAATTAGTTTTTGTAATTTTGTGGAGAAAACAAAAACATACTTCATGTACAGTGTCCAGAAGAGGACGCATCCTGGAACTAATAGCTCCTCCTTTGGCACGCATCAGCTGCAGAAGACGAGGCGTGTACCCATCAAGGTTCCGCATGAATGTGTCTTCCAGAGAAATTGTTGTGATGCGCCGGAATTCTTCTTTGATCTAGTAAAGGAACAACAGAAGAAGCTTTCATTGATGAACAGTGATTCTCAAATTTTAAGTAGACAAATGAGATGAACAACAGTTCTTCAGGTAAAAATAAATAAAAGGCAGATAATTACAGCGGCTTAAACTGCACTGATAGTTTAAAGCATCTGGAAACATGGATTTGGGTGGTGAAATAACTGTTTTCAAAAAAACTGCTCATTTTACTGTTCAGACCCTCTGACACATGGGGGCGTGTCAGATCCCTTTGATTGACAGCTCCCTCAGATACTCTAACATGGCGGTCAGGTCCTGCGGACCGCTGCAGGTGCTGGCAGCAGCAAAAACACACATGAACAAAGTACTACCTCAAAAAATCAATATTGGTTTAAGTATAAGCTATATTAAATACACGTTAGCTGCTTCTCTTTATAGTAAGACCACGTTTTTAAGGGGAACTGAAGTCGCTGTATGCGCAGTCTCATAGCCACCAAACTCCATGGACAGAAACGCACTTTTTAACGTACAGCACAGGAGCTGAGCAGTCAGTCTTTGAGTTTGTTAGCTAGCTTGTGTTCTCGTTTGACTTCAGTATTTTAACAAACTAACGTTACGCGCTGCAGAGCGATGCCTGCTCCCGTGTCTTCCCTGGAGGTAAAATTACTTTGTTTCCTCTCCGTGGAGTTTGCGGCTGTGAGCAGCGCATCACCGCAGCCTCTGTTGCCTGTCTTATTACCGCACAGATTAACGACAAACATGTTGCAAAAGTGACATGCATTAAACCCACACTGATATCAGCCCGGTTAAATCACTGTTACTGTTAAACGAGTCAAAGCGGCTTCAGCCCGCCATTGCCGCTCCGAGTCAGTAACATCTGACTCCATCGGCGCCAAATAGTTTCAGTTAACTTGCTCTTGTAAAATACACGAAACGATGGGCATGCAATTCCGCCAAAAAAACAATTAATAGACAATTTCCCCTTACATACTGAACCCCCAGTGATTAGGTTATAACTTTCAGCGATTATTGCGCCATTATCGGCCATTAAAACAGCCAAGACGCCCACGGCAATGTCCATGAACTATACATTTCAGCATGCATGCACAGAAATACGCCGACTACAACGCTCGTGAAACATGTTACCATTACACAAGTCAACATTTGCATTTTTAATACGATACACAACAACGTGTTACATAAGAATCTTTACTTACATTCAAATCAGCAGCATAGACGACAACAGCTTGCAGACATTGCGCCAAAGTCCCGCTTAAGCACTAGGCAGGTCCTGGTCCTGACGCATGCGCAGGCGGCAGTGAGATGCCCAAGCATTTTGGGTAAATATTGTGATATTTCTAAGGTTGCATTTCTTACTTGTAAGAAATGGGTAGCATAGCTAGAATTAATGGGTATTGTTGGTAGAATTACCCATTACAATATATTTTTTATTGCTTAGTAAAACAATGAGGTAAGTTTTAAACAATTTACATTGATAGTATTTACAACCCTCAAATATTGCTTTTTACAGTGTAGACATGAGACCCATTAGTGTGGTAGAAGATGATGGTGATGATTCAAAAATTTAATTAAAACGCTGGTACCTGAGTACACTGTCCCCAAATGCACCGGCATTTCACAGGTGCTCTCTCTGAAGCACAGCAATCTCCGTGACCATGTCGCAACTCTTCTTGAGAGCTCCACTGCCGGGAGTTTTACCACAGACATTTGGACATCAGTGAGTATGGAGGTGTACATGGCTGTCACTTGTCACTTCATAACTCATGAGTGGGAACTCCGTGACTTTGTGCTGAAAACAAAAAAATGGAGGCTCGCCATACCGGGTTTAACATAGCACAACAACTCGGAGCAGCGGTGGAGGGATTTAATGTTCCTAGTTTCAAAAGAGTTGCCATTGTTCACGACAATGCCAGCAACATGAAGCTGTGCACCGAGACGCTTGCCAAAAAAGCACAAAAATGGGGCCAGGTACGAGGGGTCTGCTGCTCAGGGCACACGTTACAGTTGTGCATAAATTCAGCTTTAAAACAGGAGCAAATACGCCGCACGGTTGCTGCTCCTCGTAATCTTGTTGGACACTTCAAAAAAAGTGCAAAGACAACAACAACCCTTCACAAGAAACAGAAGCAGCAGAACATTCCTGAACACAAACTGATTCAGGATGTTGCCACTCACTGGAATTCGACATGTGAAATGCTCAGCCGAGATGGCCAGTGACCGCTGTTTTGTCAGATCCAAACATAACAAAAAAAAGTGATCGCACTCTGGACCTGACAGCAGACCAGTGGAAGCTGGCACAGGAGGTATCAGACGTGCTGGGGCCTCTAATAACATTGACAGAACTGCTGTCTCAGGAGGAGAATCTCTCTTTGTCCGCTCCTTTGCCAATGTTGTTTAACCTGAAGAAATGCCACCTGTCACCTGAGGAGGATGACAACCCCGCCATCGCAGAGATGAAGGAGACGCTGATAGTGGAGATTGACATCAGATGGCAGCTGATGGATTTGGATCCAAGCAGCCTTTACCTCCTATCCTCTGCACTGGATCAGCACTGAGCACCAACAGCTGAGGTTCCTCGACAACGAGAAAAAGGATCTTGTCTACACTGAGGTGTGAATATTATTGTTTTACCTAAATTGAGTGAAATTATATATTTAGTTATGCATTTATTCCTAAGTCATACTGCTTTATCTTGCATGACCCATGTGATTTGAGATTTGACTAATAAAATGTTACTTGATTTAAAGGTTGTCCGCTTGGCTGAACATCTGCACCAGCGGCACGCGACTCGGGAAGCGGTAAAGGAGCCGACAGAAAGACGTGGCGAGGACGCTGCTGCTGTGCCACCGCCAAGAAAAAAAAAGCAGCAGGAGATATCCATGCTACTGCAGTCTGACTCTGATGACGACAATCTTGAGGAGCAAGACGAAAGTGACAAAAGAGAGATGGGACAGTATTTGGCGGACTCTACCCGAGTTCAGTCTGGGCCGCTTGGATGGTGGAAGCAGAACTCTGACCGCGATCCAAAGCTGGCGTTGCCTCTGCGTTCCGGCCACTTCCACCCCGGCAGAGCGCATATTTTCAAAGGCTGGGTACATTGTGAATAAAATAAGAAGTTCACTGTTACCTGAAAATGTAAACATGCTGGTTTTCCTGGCACACAATTTGAAGAAAGTGTAATATTGTGTGTAATATTTACCACTTTTTCATTGCACCATTTTTGTACTTGTGTTGTTTACATTGGTGTTATTTCATTTTTGGCATTGTGTGTGTGTGTGTGTGTGTGTGTGTGTGTGTGTGTGTGTGTGTGTGTGTGTATAAAAATATATTGTTTACATAAAAATAAATGGTGCTCATTGTGTTAATAAACGAGCAATGTAGATACATAAAATCCGAATATTCGAGTCGTTTTGCCCCCCCTCCCCCGCAGGAACACTCCGAATATTCGGTTTGGTTCATGTAGTACCAGCAGAACCCCCCTCACCCCGGTCGCAAGCTACAAATATTCGAATATTCGTCAGTAATTGGAGCCGAATGTCCGGAGCCCAGAAATTGCTATTCGGGCCAGCTCTACTATGATACCTGTCAACTATGGTACAAAAAGTCCTGTAATTATATATTGACCCATGTAAGTGTTAGTCTCAGATGCTGTCAATGGTGTGATCCTACTTTTGAGAATAGCCTCTTTTCACTGTAACTGAAATGCTGCTTCAAACTTTCTTCTTTTTAGAGGTAGATAGATGATGGTAGACATATGAAAAAAAACTTTGAACTAAGTAGGCTGAGAATATGTATTAAAATATGATTTTTTAAAAAAAGACCTGCAAAGCGAAGAGAAATGTTTCAATGCTGTTCTGCACATCTAATCAAGTCCACCTATAATTAAAGTTATTCTCTTTCATTGTTGTTTTCTTTACCACTGTTACTTTTTCAGTAATACACGTTCAACCAGACCAACCACAGTTACAAACTCAAGGCTAAAGAGAATCTTTTTGATTTGCTGTGGGAACGCAGAACAAACAAAGGAGCCCCACTGCTCTAGCCTCTTTACTCTATTTAGAAAATGTTCTTGCAAATGTATTAAAGTTCAGTATATTTAATTAAAATACATGTGAACAGCATTCAGTTTGCCTTGTGCAGTAACGTCATGCTTGACTCTTTCCTCCTGCGTTTGACATTTCTAGCTTCCTGAGGGAGAGCTGGAATTAGTCTGTCTCAGCTTCATGCCTTTAGGTAGACACCACTTTGAATATTACATTTTTTCTCTATTGATAAGACACTGTTCCTGAAAAAATAGCACACATTTCCCAAAACATTGCGCCCTATATCCTTAATTAGGACACAATTCACAAAGCACTGCACACTTGTGTCAAAAGCGCACTTTATTGTCAAAATTTGACCTTTGTTTTCAAAATTAGCACACATTAAGCAAAAGTAGGACACTGCACTGCTAAATACAAAACACTCTTACTGTGTTTTCACAAGAAGTATAAAAAATGATACAGCCCTCAAAAATGACAACTTAAACACAAATGCATCCTATAAATATATCAGACGGCCATTGCAGTGCCTGACTGTACATTATAAAATAAAAATAATGTTAGACAAAAAATATAGCACTCTATTGTACACAGTGCAGTATGCAAATATTTACACCATGTCTGCATCAATTCTTTCAGCCTGGTCAGACAACAGGACCTCATCAACATCACAAGCTGTGTTTTCTCTGGCCAGGCAACATGGAAAGAAAGACGTAGTGTGTCTGATCCAGCCTGACATGCATCAACAGAAACATCACCACATGCCAAGACCACTGATTGCAAGAGATTTTCCCAAAGTATGGCTGCCGCTCATATACCTTTCACCTCTATGTAGAGAAGAATTCTTCTATAGGATTCAGAAAGGGACAGTATGGTGGCAGAAAAACCACAATAACTTGAGGGTTCATACTGAACCATTCCAGAATCAATAGTCCTCTATGAAAACTAACATTGTCCCAGACAACAACAGAAACCGTGTCTTCTTGCCCAATGCCCTGCTGCACCCGTGTCAGTAGGCCCTCCAAGTCCATCTAGGAAAGTCAACAAATGCTGGGTGTTGTATGGGCCCAGAACTGCATGACGGTGAATTACTCCAAGACTGCCTATTGCAGCACAGAGGGTTACGTTGCCCCCATGCTGACCTGGGACGTTGACTATAGCCCGTTGTCCAATGATGTTTGTCCCTCTTGTCCTCCTCTTGACCAGGTTGAAACCAGCCTCTTCCACATAGATGTATTCATGTGTATCATCAGAATCCAACTGAAAAACTCTCTGGAACAAATGCACACAAAACAGAGAACAAGTCAGTCATGTACGCTTTCTGTAATTTTATGAGCATTTGTGAACCAGAATTATGTATTAGATTTTTTACAGTATTCTAAGAACATTTCTGACTACTTGTATTGTTCCAGTATAGACATGTCACTGAAGTCACAAACAACATTTACATACCATGTAAAGTGGTCCAGGATCAGGTGCATGTTCAGGTCCAGGTTCTGGTTCTGGTTCTGGTCTTGGTTTGGGTCATCCATGTCCTCTTCTTCCAACGTGACCTCTTGCTCCTCTGATATCCATTCTGAACAGCAAATTCTGCTTCCCAGCAGGTTTTATAGTGTGTAGTTCATTGGCAAAAGTGTTTTCAGTTTTGACCTGTTGTGTCTTAATTGTGACAGCAGTGTTGGAACAGTGTCCCAATTCTGCTTCCGAATGTTCACTTTTTGAACAATGTGTGCTGTGAGTGAAAAGTGTGTTCAAATGAGCAAAAAACATGTTCAGTCTTTTGCAATAAGAGCGCTCCTGCAGAGCGTTTTAATGTTCTACTCTTTCATAATTAAAACTATGCCAACATGAAGGACACAGATGCGTCACTTAGAAAAACACCTTCAGGTCAGGGCCACTAGCTCAGCCACTCAGATTGCTTGACTGCCTGTTTCCTCCTCCTGTCTGGCATGTGCTTGGCCTTTGGAGTCCACTTCTTGGTCGTCCTTTTAGCAGCTGACTAATAATAATTCTTTTGCCTGATCTGATTAAATAATAAAATTCTGTCCTTTGGCTCTGATGGCCTTTGAAAGTTGGTAGTCTGACTCTGTGGTCAGCCCATTCCATGGGATGAAAGGGAGATATAGGAAAGAGGACGGAAGAATGCGGGTAAAGAGATGCATCACAGACAAGAGCTGCTCTTTTCAAAGTTAAAAATACAGATGTGGGCTAAGTTGCAAGAAATGAAAATACTGTTTGAGCTCTCATATTACTGCATTAAAAATGCTTGACATTATTGTGTGTAGGTCTACACACAAGCTGTTGATTTTATTTGTAACACTGTTGGACAAAGGGCAAATGTGACAAGGGATTTCATTAACACTCTAAGCCTCAAAGCACCTTGAAAAAAAAGAAAAAGTAGTATCATTCCATTGAAAAACTTAGAGTGAAATTTCCATGGTATGAAGGGTCACTCTATTAGGCGACACCTTTGGGGACTTGGAAAAATGCATGTGAGGGTTCCAGGCTACGTTTAATGGCATAATACCTTTACTATTCTGCAGAACAGATGTTTTGAGTTCTCTATACTTCTCAAGGTTGAGAAGGTCAAGGTTGTACTGTCTCTTTAGAAATGCAGGACATTATTTGCAGTGAAAAATGTGAAGAGCTCACACAGAGTTAAACATGAGCAAAAAAAAACACCCAGAAACTTACCGCGGTTCAGAGGATGAAAGAAATGGATTTTAAATACGTTATTTATCTCTTCTGTCTGAATTCTCACATAACACACTTGGCTGCTGTAACAAATTAACTCTCGTGATCATTACACTTTATTATAGTTGTGTGTGTGTGATTTTAATATTATTCCAACCAAAGAGTTGGCAGAAAGGATAACTATGAATAGATTTTTTCGCTCAACCTCACCCTCACTGTGTGAGACAGAGTTGCAGTGTATTGTTAAGTCTTTGCATTTGTAAAACTGAGAAGTGTTCATTGAAAACACTTTTGAAGAAATACAAATATCACCTTTGTGTCCCTTTCCCAAATAAGTTTTTGTACTCTCTGTTTCACTGTGGTGTGCTAAGTTGTAATGATGGCCATGACTGGTAGAAGAGAGCAGAAAAACAGACAAGTCAGTGTCAGACATAGTGCTGGTTAGAATAAAAGATTTGTTCTTTTCATATGCCAAGACCTAGCATTCAACTGGATACATATCAGCTCATAATAATAGTAATTAGTCTCTTTGATTAGTTTTATATATATCAGCCTGGAAAAAAACATATTTGTCACTCTCTTTGAAGATTTGATTTAAAATCCCATGTCTTGTCTGGACTGAGGTGGAAGAGATCCTTCACTGCATCTCACATAGAAGAGGAACAGATGAAACACTTCGACACGGAAATGACCGCCACGCTCAGCTGTAATCAGTTTACCACGAAGGGTATATCTGCAGCTTTACTCTATTTCTTCTCTCCAGCCATGTTAGACATTATGTGCATTCTAGCTCATGTCAGTTGTTTCAAAAAATGAAAATGGCCTTTTTGGTGTTTCAACCTACTAAAGTTGTGAAGACCCATTTGGCACTCTGGAAACTTGTTGATGCTGTAACCTTGCCGATCAGGCTTTATTCAAAATATGGCTGACCAGGGGAAAGGAACACTTAAATTAAGACCTCTTTGTACATTTTTCTATGACAAAGCTGATCTCACTTTACCATAAATACGAGCCCATTTTCTCATACTTCTTAAATTCAGCTCCTGATAAATTGCCTCCCTCTTTCCTTCATGTTTGACTTCAACTTGTGCTGCTTTTAGTGGTACACAAATGGCTACCCTTGTCATCAAGGATATTATTTGACTTAAGTAAAAGACATGTTGTGAAGCGTTGAGACCAACTAAATCTTATCTACTTTGTCAAAGGTAATGCAATTCTTCAGATTTTCCCTTAGTGACAATTTTGCCACCGGCTAGACTTAGGTGGTTTGAAATTGCTTTCAACCTCTGAAGGCATTACTGACAAAGGAGAAGCTCTGGAAAGTGCTAGAGGGTAATATTCAAGTCTGTGACAAGCTGTGTCTGTCTACAGACCTTCGAAAATCTGACTGTAATGGGGTCATCTGTGAGTAAGTCCACACACAAGAGTCATATGACCACTTCACGAACAGTACAGGAAAAAAGACACAGTTTGACTCCAGGCATATATTGTCCACATTTTAACTAAAAACAACACATGTTCCAACTCATCAATTAGGAATGCATTGCATCTTGGAATCTGCCTCATTTATTGAATGCATGGGTCCTTAATAGCCACTTCCAACAGAACCTTCCGATACCAAAAACACAAACGTACTGACTTGATAATGTGACCAAAGTCACATTATCATAGGTTACTGATTCTTCTTTGTTTGCAGTTGTCTTGTTTCTTTTGTATCCTCGCAGGCTTTCTGTCTGTCTCTATTTTCTTTTCAGCCAAGAGCATAACACAAAGCTGAATGCCAGGAACACTGAAAAACCTGTTTAGATTATAATCCGGTTTTAAATTTTGTTTGCGAAACGTCCATATGGTGTTTTTAGGAGATGAGTGCAGACAGTGGCACAAACCAACTTGCATATTCGAAAATCAGCACATGTGAAAGGAAGCAAAGGTGTAATGTTACATCCAATGAATTTTCAGGCACGAAGAGATTGTGTACATGGGGAAAACAGATATATAATTTTGATGAACAGAGAGGAGTTTTTAGAACTTGAAAACCTGAATGTTTTTCAACTTGTGTATTAGGTAGTAATATCTGTCTGTTGCACTAAAATTATTTTTATTAGTTGGTAATTCAGGGTGCATGAATATGCTTGAAAAAAGACAGTATATTACTCAATTTAAACTATTTTTGGGATTGAAATATCTGTTTTCTGCCATGTTTCAGAGGTTAGAAAAAAACTTTCTTTAGGAATTATTTCTTTAGTCCTTAACGGCAAAACCCAACATGATCATCAGATTAGATATCATCACTATAATGGGCCGCTGATTATAAACCAACACATTGAGCTGATTTGAAGATAAGTATATTGTCTGAACAGCCAGTTCCCTCTGATGGAGGATTGCTGTACTCTACCTGTGCCAGTTATTTATTCCTCCTTTCATGCTCAGCAGGAAGCCACACATTGTGACCCAGCTCACAGAGACAGAAATCAATTGCTGTATACGAGAACAAGGCAGAGTAATGAACAGTCTCCACCTGTACACGCTGCTAACAGTTCTGTCTATAAAAGCCTCGATCACAAGCCTGACTCTTCACTTACTTCATTTTTGATTAATTTGATCTGTAACAGCTGTTCGTGTTGTTTTTTTTTTTTTTACATTAACAGCTGCTATAATTACCTACCAATGGAAATAAAGTGTTTGTGTTCAACTACAACTATTGTTTTTCTCTCTTATCATTCTCCACCATTTCAGACAAGTTTACATATGGATTTGCAATACTGTGTATCAGTAACAGTGTTATTACCTACAGCAGGTACACACCACTTACTGAATGGCCAGTGCTCCTTGTTCTTAGGCTTCTTGGCGAGTGGTCAAAGATAAGGGGGGTGAGGGAGATGAAAGGAAGGGCAGGACATACTGTCTGAATGGTGGAGACTCATGTTCACGATTATCAGCTTTCACTGCTGAACTGTACTCATGGCATCATACAAACACTGTTATGCATCTAAATTCACTGGACATCCATCTTAGATCTAATCTCTCACAGCCTAGATACTGAGGAACAAACATCCCATATATCAAGATTAGAGCTGGTGACAGAGTCCTTGATTTCTGAATAATTCCATTCAGTTCAATTCAATTTTGGTTATATAGTGCCAATTACAGTTCAAATTGTCTCAAGATGCTTTACAGAACCCATATGCCTGAATACATGGTTATGGTTTGTGCAGCTGTGTATTGTATTCAGTTTGGTTAAGGTTCCTTCTCTGTCACAGCTTAAAGAAATAATTCATTTGACACAAGGAACTTATAGCTGTAGCTGCTCTTGTTGGAACCACTGCACATCAGAGTCAGTACAAAGACAACTTGTAAGGCTACAACCAGAGACTTTGTTAAATTATAAATGTAGTGGATTACGGACCAAATTCAGTACAAACCTTCAACATGATTTTTGGAATATCAAACAAGAGGTAGGTTTATTGCGAAGAGGATCAGAAAACCACTGAGAATCCACTGGCTTTAAGGAAACCATTGTGTCAGCTTTGTGTATTTGCATTGCCTTGGGCTTTTGCGTCTCTGTGTGAAATATTTTACACAGGAGTTGTCTCACTGTGTGAAATAGACTTTGCTTCTAGCACAAGCATCCATATGCTAATGCATGTTTTGGATGATTGCTGGCAGGTTTTTGCTCTCCACATGGGTTGACGTTACCTGACAGTGTGTGCACGTACACCATCTCAGTTGACGCCAATCTTGCAGATCTATTTAATGCTACAGCCCTATAATTCAGTCAAACAATGTCTATGAAATGCTAACGTCTGGCTCACTGCTCTCATCTGTAAAATGAGCAGATAAAGTCTGTATCAACAGAAGTGGCACTAACCACCAGCATAACAGCAGCATATGTAAACAAGAAAAGCACTTTGAGAGCGCAGTACTCTGCAAGGCTGTTCATTCCTCCGTATGGCATTTTCAGAAATGCAGCATATTTTTGTAGAAATGCAGAATTTGCAGCGGGAATTGATGGGACTCGGAAACACCCCGACAATTTAATCAGTTGTTCTTTGTATCATTTCCAACAGGTAAGTCCCGATAAGTCCGCAGTGGCCGATTTGTAGTAGGATCACAATCATGTGATTGCAGGCAGCTGAGGTAGTGTTCACTTGTTGTCATAGTTACAGTGACACCATGCTGCTGTCTTACAATGATACAGAAATCTTTAACAAATCCTTGGATCCAGACAATAAGCCGCATCACTGCCAAACTCTAATCACTTTGTGCTTGTGTCATTTCTGACCTTCCCTGAAAATTTCATCCAACTCCATCAGTCCGTTTTTGAGTAATGTTGCTAACAGATAGACAAACAGACGGACAGACAGACAAACCAATGCCGATCATCACGTCACCATATAGCTGACTCTTGGGATTGAATTATATTTCTTATTTCTTGAAACAGCATGACCTTTGTTTTTCTGACAGAGGATGTGCTGTTTCTTTTCCTTCTGTAATAGGTGTACTCCATCTTGTGATGAGCAGCTTTATGTGGGCTGTACAACTTCTAAAGGATCTCTGTCGTCCGATGCGTGGTGGTAATACTTTGCTGTGTTAGTGTGACGTAACTTTTCAATATGTGGTCATCAGACACTCAGTGGATTCGGGTTTGCATGTATGTGTACCAGGTGTGTTTAAATCATAAACTGTATAAGAAAGATGGAGGTAGGAACCTCCCAAAAAATGAAGCCTACCCAGAAGTGTCAAAAACTTTCAGTCCTGGCTCCGAAAAACTCTAGGTCCTTACATCCCAACTTTACACAGAAAAACCTAAAACACGAAAGACTGCTTCTCTACAGCTTCGGATTTATTTATTTTTTGTTAGTTTTCATGGTCAAACCCAGAGATCAGGTGATAAATTTGAAAATAAATCAATTCTGGATTTTATATAAAGTGTCAAAGTTTTTGTGACATCAGGGGACAGGGCTGCTTGATTGACAGATTAACTCAGGTCTCCTCATTTGGATTTAATTCTGATATATTAACTTTTAGTTTGTTGTTTTTTATTGGTGGAGCAGCAGAACTTTTCCACAGACAGTTTTACTGTCCGTTGGTTTGTTTTAACCAGTTTTTCACCTTCAGCTGATTCTACCAGCAGACACTGAAAGGACTCTGACAGTAGAGTCTTATTGGTGCTGGTTTTAATGCACTTTATATGCAATCTTAGTGTCAGATATAGTGTGTGTAGTTTATTTCTGTGTGTGTTCTTCTGAGGGAGAAGAAATCATTGGAGGGGTGATGAGGGTCCCTTATGATGCTGGTGGCATTGCAAGGTGTAATTGTAGATGTGAGGTCACAAGATGTGATGGTTTCAATGGTGCCTTTACTGAAAGTGGTAAGATGGGGGGCAGAGAGGCTTCCCTTCTTCAGATACTGTAGGGAATGGAGACACCGGTGGGCCTTTTTGACAATGGCCAAGGTATTGGTAGTGAAGGTCAGGTTGTCTGCCTGGTGGACCCCAAGGAACTTAATGCTGCTGACTCTCTGCACAATGATGCCGCTGATGGTCAGTGACGGTGGGGTGGGGGGTGGAGCTTGGTAGGCCTCCTGAATTGGATCACCAATTCCTTTGTTTTGTCAACACTGATGCAACGTTTACACTGTGATATACTAGCATCGATGATGTGCTCCCACACATTGGTAAACATTATGCAGTATTTGAAGACATAGACTGCATTTATTAGATGGACGTAGCCTCACGTCTGCATTGTTTCTAATGGCCAACAGAGGATAAGTCCACTGGATCCAGAAAACAATGTCTACCTTATGGGCGAGCATAGTGTCCTTGAGTTCCCAGTCCGATCCACCCCTAACTCAGCACATTCGAATGATATACAACAAGACAAGCAACCTATTTTTCGAGTAATCTTTAGCCCCAAAAGTTAACAAATGCTCTGGAAGTTTGCTGAACATGCTATGGCTTGCAGCATTGAGGCAGACAAATACATTAATTCCTTGATGAGTCTAGCTATTATTACAACTTTGTTGACATCACAGCATGTTTGTAGCAAAAACCAATGCTTAGCAAACCTGCTGTGCCTAAATATGTGTTATGGTTCTTTGGTTCAAGGCTCATTTCCTCGTGCATCTCTTTGGTTGTTCTTCCTACTTTTGTGTTTTCCCTTCTTTTTTGATTGCCTGCATGAGTTTCTCCTGTGTATTGTTGTCCAGTTAGTGTGTATATAGTCCCGTGTCCTACATTGTCCGTTTGTATTTTACCTCCCTGAGTCCTTCCTGAGTCATCTCTGTGTTCCTTGTGCTGGTTTGTACATTTAATTATCTGCAACTTTTTCTTTCAGTTGTGTTTCTCACCTTAGTTTACCTGGCCATTGTTGCCTGTTTATATTTTTGTTTTGCCTTCACCTGCTTCACGTGTTTCTGTTTTTTACCTTAAGAATGTGGCATAATTTTCCCTTTGAGGACAATAAAGTATAAGTTCTCTTCTTTATAAGAGCTTTTTCTTTTTTGAGTTTTGACTTTTTGAAAACCTGCATGTGCCTGTATTTGGGTCTTTTCCAAATACCTCACACAACAGTATGATACTTCAGCTAAGACAATCACTGTTCATTGAAGGGTTTAAAGCTCTCATATGTTTTGTGGTTTTATAAACTCAGAGGTTTGAACCAAAGGCAGTTAAGATATAAAGGCACATACGTCTCTCATCCCCAAAGCTCTAGTTGGATTATTCTCTCTTTAATCATTAGGAGCTCTCTGCTTGACCGTCTCTGATTTGCTTGAAACTTTATCATAAACTAAGGATATTTAAAAATGTATCTGTGAATTTTTTATTGAGTTATCAGAAACTTCTCTAGATTAAGGCTATTTTTTATAAAATCCTGTTGGCCTACTTTCAGCAATTTTTCAATAACATTTTTTTTACACATTAACATTTGAGGCCATATTGAAACATCAAATAGCTCTCTTATTTTTCATTGCGCCACTGATTCAGAATATTTGACAAGTAAACCAATTAGCCTCTGATTGTGGGTGTGTTGAAACATGAATAAAGCTGTCCTGAAAAGTCCAGTACTTGAGCACACATTGACAAAAAATTGAAAACACAAACTCGGCTAGTGACATTTTCTGAACAATCTGTACCTGCCCAGTACAATAATACAAAACAATGCAGAATGCTTTTTTTTATATGAAATACTTGGTCACAAAATATTATAATTGAATACAGGAATGTAATTTTCTGTTTCATATAGTTGAAAGTCACTTTTGACATCACATATTCAGCTCAGTGCATTGCCCTACTACTCATTGGAAGAGGTTATTTAAGGTAAACTAAGCAGTTATGATTAATAAACATGTACTCACATTTTAATTTTATGCACATTTGTCACCAATATTTTTGTAAATATTCATATTTTTTGCTATAAAAATTTCAGTCCACAGTTGCTAAAAAGTGACACAATATGGGACCTTCAAAGGATGATCATTTGACACAACTTCTATTTTCCAAATAAGACAGCCTTGCTTGTCAGAAAAAGAGATGCTCACAGGTTTTTGTTGCATTGGAACATGTTACTCAGATTGTTACCTTCACCTTCAAAATACAGTGTTTATTAGCAGATAGTAATGTGCAGAATGGGAAAAGTATTAGACATCCTTTCAGAATATTTCACAATTTTAACAAAGCAACAATTCAGGTGATATTTCTGGTTGTATTTGTTCCAAACAGAATTCTCAATGACTTTCTCCTCTCACCATTTGATTCCCCTTACAGTGTGGATTCATATAAAGGATGGAGATACTGGGAAGTATTGGCGAGGAAGGGATGGCGTTGGAGGGATCAGCCATCTCAGCAGCCATTTTAAACACCAGCCTTGATAGCGCCTTGAATGTCACCAACATTACCTTTTATCCCTACTATCAGCACTCACTGTATGTGGCTGCTAGCTACATCCTTGCTTACTCCTTCATCTTCCTGCTCTGCATGATGGGTAACATTCTGGTGTGTGTAATTGTACTGGAAAACCGGCGTATGCGCACAGTCACCAACCTCTTCATCTTCAACCTGGCTATCAGTGATCTCTTGGTGGGGATCTTCTGTATCCCTACAACACTGGTGGACAACCTCATCACAGGTAAAGACCCTGTCAGAAGTTCTCGCTGTAGCTGTAACACATCTACAACAAACTGTGATACTTCTACATGCATATCAGTCAGGCCTTGTTTAGACAGACTCTTTGGTGTTTAGCTCAATTTACCCTTGTGATGTATAAAAAAAAGCCAAAAAAGATACATCTAAATTCTACCATTATAGAGTATCATTACTGCTAATACCTATCATCAAAATTTCATATAAAACTAGTCCAGGCCCCTGCTGCCTTTTCCTTTACTACTTCAATTATTTATTCGACCTTTAACTCTAACCTAAATGGGCTTTATGTTAGCTGCTAAGATGTTCATTATGTTCACTGCAAGTGTCCTTGGAAGAAGCAGTTCAATAATTTTCAGTAAGTGCATGATGCTTCTTCTTGTGAACTTCTTTTGACTTTTGTAACTTGTGCAAACTAAGAAATGACCATTCAGTGGATGGTGCCAAGTACAGTTCAGCTGTGTTCTTCAAAAGTAGGTGGGTTTCTTTGTCTTATTGCTGAGGTCACTGCTATGCATTCACCCTATTATTATTATAATTACATAGAACAGCCTTAGTAATCTTTGAAGTGGAAATGCACTTGCTAATACTTTGACACTGAAAAAAAGATTATTACTAGAGTGTTCTTGATGGGTGTAGTATTATGACAGCAACTGTAGATCTGAATTATAGTCAACTAGTTCTGAGAGGAAGTATTTTCAATACAGTAGCTACTCTGTAAGAATAGAGCTGGTGACATTGCCAACTAATCCCACTGAAAGACCCAAACTCACGATAGATAGATAGATCGATAGATCGATAGATAGATAGATAGATAGATAGATAGATAGATAGATAGATAGATAGATAGATAGATAGATAGATAGATAGATAGATAGATAGATAGATAGATAGATAGATAGATAGATAGATACTTTATTAATCCCAACAGAAATTCAAGTATTCAGCAGCTTACATAAAACAAAAATAACGCAAAGCCAAAACAGGCAGGTTAGTAACATTAACATTAAAGGTTAGTATATACTAACAATAAACTTGCTGTACAATACTATAAAATAACACTTCTAATTTTAAAATCTATAGAAATACTGATTGTATTAAAAGTCTATATATAATAATTACACCTTTAAAGGTACAGGGATTTAAAGTGATTTAAGTGGTTCAAAGTGATTATGACAGGTAGTAAGACAACAGTTGTCATAAACTACACAAGGAACATAAACATTCTATAATCGCATTGGATCAGTCCTAATGTGATCCTGACTGTGACCGTGACCCCCCTGACCACTCAGTGATGATCTGTACAGTCTGATGGCCAGGGGGACAAAAGAGTTCTTGCAACAGGTCAGAGACAGCAACCTGGAGCTGAACACACTCTGCCTGATCACAGTCATGTGCAGAGGATGCTGGGTGTTGTCCAGGATGGCATTATTTCAATAATTTTACTACTGCAAGTAATGAAATGTGTAATAATCAATGTCACATACTTGCAATATTTGTCGAGGGGAAACAATATCTCATAAAAATACAAATGTTCTGGATTCAGCCTGAGTTCAACCCAAAGATTTCAATGTAAATCTGTGTGGCTCCTTATTTGTTTGCTTTTAGAAAAGCAATTAGGTTAGTACAGCTACATAACCTCACAATAACACATCAGAACACTGTGAACAGTGAAGTCACCTGCTGTACTCTTGTATAAATTGTGCACAGTTCCTCTCTCAGTTGTGAAATGTATGGATCCAATTAAGCTGCTGACGTGCCCCATCTCATCTGATGTGCCAGTTGTAAACACTCTGCATGCTGATGTCCTGTGTGAGCAGAACCACGTGAGAACCACAACTAGTCCTTACTGCTGACTCCTGACACTGCTATTGCACATTCATTTTGTAGATTTTGTCTAAAGTGAAACAGGTGCTGAAGCGGGCAGTTAATGACATAGTGGTCTAGCTTTATCATTTCTTACTGTCAAAAAAATATCACTAAGAATTCACAGTGAGTCAGTGCAGAGACTAGCTGGTTAAACTCCTTAATGTCTCACCAACGTTACAGTGAAAAATCCTCCTATAAATGAAAAATCTAGGTGGACCAGTGGAATGAGTGTAAAAGGTTTGTCTGCATCCCCAACAGACTGTAACATTTTGGCAAGAAAGAAATTCAGTCTTGATGTTTGCAGAGAAATCGTAACATTATAGTTTTTTGTTTTTTTTACAGCTGTTTTGTATGTTTTATGTTTGTGGAATGCATGGCAGAATTACTAAAACTGTGTTCCAGTTTGCAAAACTGTGAACTAATTCTGCAACAACAATCTCCAAAATCCTTTAATGTGTAGTAAGAGATAATAGACAGATAATTTCATTTCAAATCATCAGATTTTTAGAACAATTTCTGTTTGACCATGTCTGATTTGGCTGAAATTATTGCAGCATAAATGATTTAGAAAAATATCAAATATTGTCAGAGATAACATTTTGTCAAAAATTCTCCATTGACCCACTTTCAGCATGTTTTTTCCACATTGAAATTTGAGGCTAGGTTTGAACAATTCTAATCATTCAAGTAATGAAAAATCTGTATTTTTAATAGCAGTAATTGTTGCACAATTCAGTTCATACCCATTTGTTATAAGTTAAAGCAATATGAACTCTGTTAAGTAGGTTTTTGGATTGTTTTCATGAACATGTTATAGTTCTTTTTAAAACCTTGTTTATGTTTAAAATTGCAAAAATAAATGACATCTTTACAAAATGACAAGTTAAGGCACAAGAAACACAAATTTTCAAATCTCAGTTTTTCACAACATAAAACTTTTGAAACAAATACCTGTAGTAATGTAACATTTCTATGTTTGAACAGTGCAAACTAATTCCACTGACAAGATATACTGTATTTCACTTCCCTCCAAATGGCACAGGCTCAGTAGACAGAAAACAATAATACAACTAGGGCTGGCCCGAATATCCGAATATGCGGTCGTCGTGGTGGTATCCGAATATTAATTTTGAGATCTGAATATTCGCAGTATAAATAAAATTGAATTGAATATTTGCTTTATTGCGGTGCACCTTTAGTTTTTTGTTCATGATATAGAATATTTGTAATATTAAATTATTTAAAGAAAATGGATGTGTGCAGTTTCACATTGTGATATTATTTGCAGATTTTTCAGGTAAAACAATTTCTTTATATACACGATAACCTTGAGGTGTTGGTTGAGCTGTTTAATAAATAGTGGAAGCACCTGGTCTAATCTCAAATAGTTGATGGAAAAAAACAGTTCACTAGAGCAGATCTTAAAATAACCCTGTGCTTTTATGGAACATTCTGTACCCATGTGGTCATTTATTTGTAATGTTCCGAGACTGTACAGTGTAAAACACTCAAAGGCCTTTCTACACTCAAAAGCATAAAGCTATCACACAGAATATGTGACCCCGAGCAGAACATAGCAGACATAAAGAGAAGGACTTTGTGCCCTCTGCAAAAATCATCTTGAAAACATCAGTGTGGAATAGTGTGGAACATCTTGTACAACACAATAGTGAAAAGCTCAATAGAGAACCAAAGCAAAGGTTTGCTGTGTAAACAGTAGTTTTTCTTTCTTTTTTTTTTTTTTTTTTTTTTGCAGGAGAGTCCCTGTGCAATCTCAAACAAATAACCAACAGCTGTCACAAACAGAAATCATTCTGTCTTGACAGCACCTGGATTTTTTTGTCAGAACAAAGTAACACACTTATGTGTTGATGTATTGCTTTTGTAGTGTAGGATAACAAAGGTGACAATCAGACTGTGAGAATGGCTGACCTTCTGATGTTTAGATAGATGGGCTCATCTTCTTTAGTGTCCACATGTGCTCACTGTAAGTGCAGCAACTTGACTTGCCAAGTAGTTCAGTCCAGAAGCGCTTAGAAATGTAAAGATGTTACATCAACACATAAGGCTTGCCATGGTAGTGGCCAATTGCTATGAAAAAGCTAAAAATGTTACAGTTTGGGGCAAAAACGAACCCAAATGAGAGCGGCATAGAGCAGATGTAACCCCCCTCGCCCGGCAGGTGTCAGGTGGGGTGTGTTTATAAATCCTGTATGTGTAAACAAAGAGACACTATGCTTTAGCCTTCATTCAGCTCGGCTTCAGGATTTATTCTGCTTACTCCAACAAGGAAATAATGACACAAAAATATTCTATTAATTTTGTAAATTACTCAATAATACCAAATGTACAGACAGTATCTTGAATCTGACATTAACAATTTTGGGCTTAAGAAAACAAATGCACAAAAAATTCTCCATGCAAACTTGTCTCTGTCACTTACATGTTCCTTGACATCACAACAAGCTACACATCAAACAATACTTAAACTACCAGCGTCAAACTTCACTAATTCTGTGTTAGCAACTTACTAGCAACAGGTCCGCTAGCCTAGCATGGTCGTGTGCAACAAAACAGCTAGAACTCTACAAATAACTTCAACAAAACTCGACTCTAAACATTACACATTATATCCAAGAATTCACAACACAATATGCCCTTATTCTGGGGTACAAGCATATGGTTTTGAGGAATATGAACCCGCCTGTATGTGTAAACAAAGAGACACTATGTTTTTTTGCTTTCATTCAGCTCGACTGCAGGATTTATTCTGCAGCAAATGTCTTAATGCGGTTTAATTTTCCTCTCTGGCACTATGCGCCAACTAGTGACCTGTTTGAAAATTGCTTTAACACAGAAACCAGCAATACACCATGAAATCCTTTAAACATACTTAAACACAAAGAAATAGTTTTTTGAAAAAAATGTATATATATGGGTATCTGTTTTTAAACACATTTTTGACAACTTATTTTTAGCAGTTAGCTGGATCAGTCTGAATGACATTTTAACCTTTTCTTATGACATATTCAACCTTTTAACTGTATTCCCGTTCATCTCTAAAATAAACATTTTTAACCCTTTACACAGACAGTAGGCAGACTGTAAATCACAGGGGTTTTTATTAACAATAAAAATGCCAACTAAGGCCTGAACTCACTAACGGAGAGGAATGGGGGGAGAAGGCGGGCTCCCGGGGGGCGGCAGTCGAGGGGGGGAGGCGCGCGCCGGCATTCTGCACCCGGGGGAGCGCGGGTCCGGCGGCCAGGAACGCCGGGTCCTTCTCGGGGAGTGGGCCGGGCCGATCGGGGCAGTCTGGGGGGGAAAGTCCATGCCCTCCCTAAGAGGGCGGCAGGGGTACACGTCCTCAATCCGGAGGACGGCAGGGGGAAAGGCAGGCTGCTCTATCGGCTTACTAAAGACAACAGGTTATTAAATATGGATCTAATGAACAGTGATACTTAGTAGTACTTTGCTAAAAAAGTGGGCCAATTACAAACAATAATTAAGAAAGCAGAAGACTAATACAAGCTTAAAACTCATTGCAAATAATGTATACAATATGTAATGCTTGCATAAGTTGGATTGATTTATTCAATATTAAAGGTTTGGATAAGTTCCACATACATGTGGAACTTACCTTGGTCCAAAAAACAGGGGATGCAAATATGGGCAGATCCAAAATGTGTCCTGCCGAATAATGTATCCCCCTCTTTACTATAAATGAATGAGCTTCGGGCATATTTTTCAGCATTTTGGCATTACATTGTGAATTTCTAACCTGCTCCTCTCACTTTATTTCTGGATATGCGTGAATCAAATGCTTCAACATATATAACAAACTGTAATGTGAAGAAATCCAAGCTTTCATATGCTGTGTACTTAGAGTTTTTTGTAGTTAAAGCTAAACCCGACAAAAGGTATCTTTTCATGATCAAGAAGTACTGTGCCATAGAAAACAGTATGGCGTCTCACGGTTTCTGTTTTAGCGGACCGGGTGCGCTCCTGCGACCTGCATGCAGATCTCAGCGTGCAGGCACAACTCGACACAACACCGGTGCTGTACTGCACGCAGCGTCGGTCTTTATAGCAGGCTTGATTGTGATGATCTGCAGGTGTGTAGATCTAGCAGCTGCTCTGCATCACGGAGACAAACCGGCGGAGGAGAGGACGACCGAAAGAGGACGTTTTTTTCCCTGTTAAAAGGGTGTTTTCCTTGCCACTGCAGCCTTTTGGCTTGCTCTGGGGGTCAGGCATATGGGTTCTGTAAAGCGTCTCGAGACAATTTGACTGTAATTGGCACTATATAAATAAAATTGAATTGAATTGGCTAGGCTGAGGCCATGACAAAAAAATGTATATTAATTAATTGCAGGTAACAGTAGTAGTATCTGAAAATCATTTGCTCTGTTCTGCGCCAGCTACAATTGCCTGCAGTTAGGCTCTTCTCATCAGCAGCAGAGGAGGAGTTGATGCTGGAGATACATTTGGTTTAAAAAAAAAATACATAGCATATCGAAGTAATAAACTAATGTTAATGCAAACAAGTTGAAATTACTTTTTTATTCTAGAAATGTTGAAGACTCTCTGTGTTGATAAATATCATTAATGAATCATTTAATGAATCATATATTTAAAGATTAGTAGCTCAGCGTTAAGAATATATAACAGGCTTGATTTTTTTCTGTAGTGTCCTATAGTCTCTTCAGTAATATTCAGAGAGCGATCGTGTCAGGAAACAATCTGTTGCTTCTTTTTAACCTCAGCATGAATGAAATAGTGAAATGCTCAGCCAGTGGCACTTGTCTCCGCCACACCAAATGCCACACCACCGTCTACCTCTGCCACATGCTTAGGACCCTTGACTCCTGCCCCGTTCCTTCCCCTACTCTGTTTCTCCTCACAACTAAGTTCCTAACTTTCTGAGCCAGATTGGTAGCTGTAGTATTTCTTGATAGATTGGTATTTGTAGTGTATTTCATAGAATCTGAAGGTTAGTATAGTATTGTTCTGCTTAGCGTAATCCGAAGGTTAGTATAGTTTTGCTCTGCTTAGTGTAGACTTAGTTCACATTCCTAGGTAGTAACCCTATAATTGTTAATGTCATGATTACAGAAACAAGAGGGTTTCTAGTTTGAGGAGGGCATTTAAATATACATCTACAACCAGAGTTGGACTCGTCTAGTAAGAATTTTCATGAAACAAAGTCATTATACAGGAAAGTTAACACACTTTTTAAAGAGTTTGATTTAATTGATATATGAAAGGATCTTTTCCCAAATAGAAAAATTATACTACTTATTGTGCCCCCCACTCCTTATACACCAGAATAGATTATTTAACAACATTTGGAAAAGATGAAGATAAACATTAATACCTGTGAAATAGATAAAAATAAAAATAGAAGTGGCCATGCACCTGTGTACTTAACTGTTGATTTAAAAATACGACCAAAGAATAGCATGTAGAAGTTCAACTCAAACCTACTCAATGATCTTAATTTTAAGACACAAATTAAAGGGGAGATCAGTCTCTACTTGGAAGTTAATGACAATGGAGAGGTCTCTCCCCGTTTCTGTGGTTTGCTTTGAAGGCTGTTATAAGATGGAAAATCACTGCAATATCTTCATATAAGAAGAAAAGAAAGAAACAAAACATTAGAGGATCTACAAAATAAGTTGAAGGAATTAGAAAAAAACATCACAAATTGACATTGAAGCCTGACACACTGGAGGAAATCTGGATCATTAGGAAAGGATAAATAATCTGACTACACGAGATATCATGAAAAATCTACTGTTCCTTAAACAGAGGCACTATGAAAGTGGATCCAAATCTATGACGGTACTAGCATGGAAAATGAAAAAGAAGATGGCAGATACTACAGTTCATAAAATCAGCAATCCAAGAACAAGATTAATACAAAGTAAATTAACCAGAATTCCAGAAGCCTGTGAAGTATTCTACAAAACCTTATATTCTAAAGTTCAAGGCAGGCCTCTAATTGACACCTTTCTGAATTCCTTGGATTTACCAGCCTTAGATAAAGAACAAAATAAAATGTTGACTAGTGTTGTAACTGAAGGTGAATTAAAACACACACACACACACACACACACACACACACACACACACACACACACACACACACACACACACACACACACACACACACACACACACACACACACACACACACACACACACACACACACACACAGAAAAAAAAACATAAACTGCGTGGTTTAGCTGTAGTTGGTTTAACTGTCCTGGCCTGGCCCTGGGATCTTTCTGCATGGAGTTTGCATGTTCTCCCTGTGCATGCATGGGTTTTCTTCAGGTGTTCCAGCTTCCTCAGTCCAAAAACATGCGCAGGTTGTTTAACTCTAAATTGTCCGTAGGTGTGAATGTGAGTATGATTGTCTCTGTATTCCAACATAGTTGTTTAAGAAATGAGAAGCTCCTCACTGCAACAGCTTGGGTTAAATAAGTTGTTGCAGCTGAAACATATTCATCACCACAGTGATTATCTAATGGAAGGCTCTTACCTATTTGCTTAGTTAAATCCAGGTGGTGACCTTTTTTTTTGACAGGCAGTGTAGTTATAAAACACCATAACTTGAATCATGCATCATTTAACCCAAGCACTAATCAATGCAGATAGTTTTTATCACTTTTAAACTGTTGTTCATAACCCTCTGATCAAGGTAATAATGAGTTGTTTTCTGTCTTTTGTAGTTTTTGAAGGTTTGTTAAACAGTACAAAATTGCAACAGTAAGTCTTACAAATATCATCACTTCTATTTCAACAAGGTCTATAGATAAATAGGCATTTAGGATTCAATAATATAAAAACTTGTATATTAAAAATGATTTTCTTTATGTTAAACAGTTTGATTCTTCACAATTAGAAACAAGTAAATTTGACTGGTTAAAATTGCTGTTGACCTGCACAGTGACTCGGTGGTTAGCACCGTTGCCTTCGGTTCGTGTCCTCACTTTCCCGGGTTCTTTCTCCATGGAGTTTGCATGTTCTCCCTGTGCATGTGTGGGTTTTCTCCGAGTACTCCAGCTTCCTCCCGCAGTCCAAAAACATGCTGAGGTTAATTGATGGTTGTAAATTGTCCGTAGGTGTGAATGTAGGTGTGATTGTTTTCCTGTATGTGTAGTCCTGTGATAGACTGGTGACCTGTCCAGGTGTCCCCTGCCTTCACCCTAAGTCAGCTGGGATAGACTCCAGCCCTTCCATGACCCTAATGAGGATTAAACGGTGTATAGATAATGGATGGATGGATGGTTTAACTGCATAAAGTACACACAGTTAGCTGTAAATACACTAAATATAAAAAGTCCCTATAATCATTCATCAAGATATTTTTAAAAGACAGAATCATCCTTAAAAAACTGAAATTACAAAGCAACACTGGGTTTTACTGTGTAGGTTTTTCCACCACACTGTTTTACTACCATTTATTAAGTGCATTCAAAGGTTTTCATTGCCATTCTTGTTTCTGTGTTTAATCGTTCAAAACATTTTAGCATACATAGGATCTCATTTATTACTTTCTTTCTTTAAACTGTAATGGTAAATTACTCTAAATCTATCCTTCTCTTCTCCAAGAGTTTCTGTAGCAGTAAAAAGTACTTCTTTCAATAATGTATTATTCCTAAAATGTGTACGAGGTTTACCGCTGAATAAAAAAGTGGCACTTGCACTGTAGCTGTAAAGTGCTGGATGTAAGGAATAAAACTAGTTTCTACGTTTCCATTATGAATCTATTCACAATCACAATGGTGTGATTTTTGTTTCCAGGATGTCATACAGCTCTACTGAAGTGCAGGAATGTGTTTTGCTATTGTCATAGTTTCTGCAGAAATGAAATTCTGCACTGAAATATCAGTATTAATGCACTGTACTTTTACATGGCTGTAGATTCAGCAATCATTTTGAGGTATTCACCACCTCAGGCTTCCTCTGAGTGAGAGACTTTTGTCTGTTGAGCTGCTATTTTCCTTCACCCTGCAGTCAGTGTCAACGGATTTCAATACTTTTCACTGCACTGTCCCTCAGCAAACAATCCCATCATGCTCTAATCAAGCGGTTTGCTGTTCCTTGTGAAAAATGAAATTGTGGGCCTATACTTGCCTTGTCTGGCATGTTTTGAAGCCTTCGTTTCAGTAGCAGCAAGGTAACTTAAGCAATCATAAAAGGAAGAAAGATGTGGAGGGCCATGTCCTAGCTATCACATCTCAATTTGTGTCCCCATTATTGTTCAGTAACAAAGACAGACACTGACATGCATTCAGTTGTACGGCATTGGAAGTGCTGAGAACAAGTGTGTAGGTAAAAGTGTAGATATTACACCCATTTTTAAACTTAAAATCCAGGTTTAAGAATATCTATCTGAAACTAACCTGAAACTACCTCTTGTTACATTGTACAATATCCACATGAAGCAACCTTTGCATGAGTCAACTGTGAACCACTGTTAAGGACTTCAAAAATCAAAGAGGGATACTAATTTCATTGTGTTTCCACTGAAGGTTAGCCACTATTGTGATGCTTAATGGTTGCTGTTTTTTCACTAGGTTGGCCCTTTTCCAACACCGTGTGCAAGATGAGTGGCTTCGTGCAGGGCGTGTCTGTGTCTGCATCTGTCTTCACTCTGGTGGCCATCGCTGTAGAAAGGTTAGTTTATGCTGTGGTTTGACACCTGATAGACTGACACAATGGAAAACTAATTAGTTGGCTACCTTAAAACTTAGACAAAGACTGAATGTTCACTTGGGAAGCATTGAGAGTCTTGATCTGTTTGTGGCTCTGTGAAGCTGTACAGTATTTAGGCTGTTTGAGCTATAAGATAACATCAGCATATAAGCATGCTCATAATGACAATCCTAAAATGCTGGGACAATGTTCTCCCTGTTGGCCATCTCAGTTTAACACAGTAGCTAACATTTATTTTCAATAAGCACAAAGCGCAGCTGAGGTTTCTAGGAATGTTATTAGTTTCCCCACCAGAAACACCATTACCGTGGAAGAGGGAAGTTCTCAGTCTGTAACAATGGCGAGGTTGGTGGTACATGTCAAAGTAACATCCAAAAGACTCAAAGATTCAAAGTTTCCCAGCAGAACATTGCATTGTAACAACATTATTATCGTATTGAGAGGGCTTAATGTTTTGGCTGAGTATTGCCTATTTCTTGCCAAACCATCAAATAGTTGTTGAGATATTTCTCACAAAACCACAAAAACCTGCCTCAAGGCCAATCCACTTACTGCTCTCAGCTAATACAGTCTGGCTCTGGTAACCCCAAAGTACTAATCACCACAATAAACAAACTTATCAACTCCCCAGACAAAAATTCCCAGTCTTTCACAGTAAACAAATGCTCCTCCTTACTGTCATTCTTCCAAAGCAAAATAGACACCATCTCCAACCTACAATGAGCTAACCTCCTGTTACGGGGGTGCTGGAGAACCCAAGCGCAAGCACAAATATGACAGACAGGTGGCAACTGGAAACAGGTCTTTATTAAACCAAAACTAACTAACCAATGCAGAAAGGGGAAAACTAACCAGCAGATAAACTAAACCAAATCTAAGACACGAAAGAACTACAAACTAGACCTACAAAAAATCCACAGCTCAACTACAAAAAGCAAACAGGGATTAACTAAACCAGACAACAAAACAATGTACTTACAAAACCAGGGGAAACAGAACTAAGTGGGCAAAGCAGGCAGGCTCGGGGAATCCAGAAGTTAGTGGGGAAACTAAAATGGGCAGACAGAAGGCTGGGGAATATCCACAAATAGGTTGGAGCACAACAGCGTCCAAAAGGGGGAAATCAAGTATGGGGGAATCAGGAGAGTCCAAGGGGCTGAAGCAGGTGAGAGGTTCTTTGGGCCTGGTGTGGAGAAAAAAATCCGGGGGAAAGAAACAGAGTCTGTGACGGCATGTGAGTCATTATGATCCAGCGGGGAGTGAATGAAAAGGCAGAGCTTAAATTGGTGGAGATGAGGTGGAGAACACTTGAATGGAGTGAGCTGATTATTGCAGCTGGCACTCATTGCAGTAATTAGCTGATGGCAGAATGCAGGCAGGAGAAACGGGGACAGAGAGAGAGAGAGAGAGAGAGACATGAGGGAGAGGTGACAGACAGACAGAGTGAGCCAAAGAGACAGGACAAAACAGAAACAGATCAGGACCCAAGGGAGAAAGGAGGAAAAATGGGGAAGAAGGGGAAAGAAGGGCAGAGGCTGGAGCAGGATCATAACACCTCCTGCCTTCCCTTATAACCTGCCAGGCTTTATTTCAGTTCTCGCCAGTCTCCCCATTAGACCGTCCAACCTCATGATAGGAATAAAAACTCCTACCAGCATCCTGGACCCATTCCACTCAAATTGTCAAGGTCTGCGTTACTACACTATTGCCAATCATCCCCACAACTATAGACTCCTCAGTATCTACTGGATTCATCCCACTTTCTCTCAAACTTGCTGCTGTCCCCCCAATTTTAAAAACCTGGACTAAATCCTGACATCTCAAATAACTACAGATCGATATCCAACCTTTTCTGTCTAAAATACTGGAACCTGCTGTTGCATCACAAAAAAACAGTCCATGTCTCTCCCAATAACCTGTACGACTCTTTCCAATTCAGATTCTGCTGTAACCACAGCACGGAAACAGCTCTCTTCAAAGTTACCAATGGCCTCCTTCTCTCCTCTGACACCTGAAACTTAAACATTGTCATCCTCCTCAACCTCAGTAAACCCATTTTCACTCAGTTTCACTATTTTGCTGATGACATCCAGTTCTGTATCTCCACCAAAACAGTCACCACTGTTATCCATTCGATCCTCACCAACTACATCACAGAAATAAAGTCATGGCTCCTAGCAAATTTGCTCAAACCATAGAGCAAATCAGAAATCATAATCAGTCCAAAATCATTCTCCAAATCCATCCACAACTTTTCCCTCCCCGTTGACGGTTATATTGTACTCACTTCCCCTTACAACATAAATCTAGGTATCTTTGACTAAACCCTATCCTTCGACCCACATATTAAACACATTGTGAAAACAGAATTCTCCCACCTAAAAAACATTGCCTGCCTCTGTCCATCTCTCCCTTTTTCAGCTGCAGAAACTGTCATCCACGTAGTCATCACATCCAGACTTGACAACTGCAACACTCTTCTCCATAGGACATCATCCAAAACAGTGAAGAAACTTCATTACAATACTTCAATACAATCCAGAATTCTGCTGCCCGTCTGCCCATCCACTCCCACACACGTGATCAAATCACCCCTATCCTTCAGAACCTCCACTAGCTCTCTGTCTCCCAGTGAATCCACTTCCAAATCCCTCTCATCACCTACAAAGCTCTCCACAACCTGTCCCATCCATACCTGACTGAACATCTCCACCGGCACATTCATACTGCATCCTCCGCTCTCCTGACGCTAGCCTCCTATTTCTCTCCTATTGGGTGACAGGGCTTTCTCCATCGTCACTTCCACCCTCTGGAACTCACTGCCCAAAAACTTTACTTTTACCAGTATTTGTTTACTGGTCAAATAGTATATTGAGAATTATGTCTCCTTAGTTGAATTCCTAGTTTTATTATTTGATTTATGGTTGGTGTTTATGTCTAAAAGCTAATTAGTGACATTGCTCTCCTTTACTTGTCTGCTACAGGTTTCGCTGTATAGTGTACCCTCTACAACCTAAGCTGACTCTACTTGTTGCCAAGACAGCCATCGTGTCAATCTGGGTGTTAGCAGTGGTCATCATGTGTCCTACTGCAGTGGCACTGACAGTGGAAAAAGTCCCTTTCCATTATATGGTGTACAATGATGACTTCAATCAAACTTTGCTCTTGTACAGCTGCTACGAAGACTTTGCCAACCCTAAGATGGGGAAAATCTACACAGCAGTACTGCTCACTCACATCTACCTGGTTCCCCTCACAGTAATCACAGTCATGTACGGAAGCATCGGAGTAAAACTGTGTTCCTCTGTAGTCTCAAACAGAGAGCCGCAGGCCAATGCCACAGTCCAGGCAAGAGGCAGAAGACGTGGTCAGCCAATGATTTCACAGAAGAAGATCAGGGTGATAAAGATGCTCATTGTAGTGGCTTTGCTTTTCATGCTGTCTTGGTTACCGCTCTGGACCCTCTTGATGATGGCAGACTATGCAGACTTGGACAGGGAACAGATCGACTTTCTCACCAGCTACATCTTCCCCTTTGCCCACTGGTTGGCTTTCTCCAACTCCAGCGTCAACCCCATCATCTACGGCTACTACAACGAGAACTTTAGGAGGGGCTTCCAGGCAGTATGCAAGTCCAGGCCCTTCTGTTGCCTCATGCAGTGCCAGCTGTGGAGCAGAGTGGCCAAGTGGAGGAAGAGTGGAAGGCCTGTGCAACCACCTTCTGACGGTGGTGATTTCAGAGATGCCATGAATCACAACCACTCTGTGTGGGGACTGAGAAATCGAGTCTGTAATGACAACAAATTGAGGAATGCAGATGAGACAAATAGGAGCGCAAGGGTAGGGTGTGGAGAGGTGCATGCAGGGAGCAGACTTTCAGATGAAGGGTTAGAAATGGCAGTAGTTTGTAAGAAAAGTGATGACAGAGAAAAGGAAAAGGTTAGGTCAATGGCAGTGTCAGTGTATCAGGCGTGGGATAACTGAGAATTCACATTGCAAAACAACATATGAACCAAACCAAGCCATACCACAGTAGTTAATCTAGTTATAATGTGAAGATTTTTTCCCCTCGTGACCAATCAAATGGTTGAAGAGAAGATACAATTTCAGTCAACCAATTTTTTATTTGGTTGACGACAATTCTTAGGTACCTTACCGCAGCTGGTCTATCATGAGCTGGGGCGTTGGAAAAACAAAACTGAAACAAATCATGAATCAATCACAATCTACATAAATGTTTGGAATGTGGCAGACCAAGAAAACCGACTGATGTGAAATTCATGCCTTTAAACTTTAAAGAATGAAGTTATATATGGAAATATAGTTTCTTAAGTGATCAGAACTGAAACCATCTGACCACTGCAGCACTTAGTAATGTGTGTAAACACTACTTAAAAAAACATGGGAGGATAGATGAACTTAATTTTAATGGCCTCTGCATTTTAACACCTGTCAGTTATTTCATACCAGGTTCCAGTCTCAAGTCCTGTGTGTGAACTTTGTTGCATTTAGCTCATCTTAAAAAAGAATGAAACATAAATGAAAAAAAAATCATTTATATGAGAAATAGAATGCACTTCTTTAATCTTGTTCATAGATCACATGAAATGGGACAAAAGTGCATCATCAAAGGTGACTTAATGGTGCAGTAGTCAGGTCAACTAAAATAGCCATCTGTTTTTCTCTTGATTTGCTGTTCCTTTCTCTCAAGTCTGTATGTGTACATGGAAGATCTGAAACAGAAATCACATCACAAAAAGATAACACCTCATAGGACATCTGATTTCTAGTTTGACCACCACATCGCAACTGTTCACCCTAGATTTGTTTTCAACAGTTTGGCAGTTCAGTGTAACACTGAACAAAAACAGTTACATACTACCTGAAGCCTCTACAGCAAAGTTATATGGTGGATATTGTGTGACATCCTGCAGTCACAGAAACACTGTGCCTTCAAAGAACAATCAAAGATCTACCTCCTTGCAAAGTACAAATATCAGCAAGAGCACTCCTCCTGAAACAAAATGATGAAATGATTACTTAAACACATTGGTCAACTACCTCAACTTTCATTAGTGTGCATAATAAATGACCTCGATCAAAAATACTGTACAACCCTGAAAACTTTCAAGTAGCACAAAATACGAAGTGAGGGGAAAATGACATGCCATTTCCACAAATCCAAACTATTGTGGCACAGCACCAGCAAGTCCTTTCTAGTTATAGCAAAGTAATTATAAGTAACGTTGCGCTCAGTAATTTTTGGGCATGGACTCATTGAAGAAAACACCAGCAGTCTGTCTGAAACCTTAGTGGCTGCTGGGATCTGAAGGTAGAGCCTGTATCACAAAATGAAGCTGAAAGTTGAAAAAAGTAGCTCACATATAGTGGGAAGAGGTAGATGTACAGCTTCTCCTGCAAGACATTCTGGTGCTGTTAAGATTTATTTTATGCAAGAGAGAAAAGGTCAAACCCCGTTTAACGTCACATCTCTGCTCATTTACGTTAGTTACCACAGGATCCTGGATAAATCAGAACTGTGAGAGTCTTTGAGTGACAGAAATGGTAGCTGTTATAATTACCAACCAATCACGTAACATCAACAGATCAAAGGCAGAATGTGACATCAAATTAACTATAGATAGCTGAAACAAAAAGAGATAGTACACAACAGAACAAAAAACTTTAGAAATAGTACCAGTCATGCAAAATACTACTAAAATAAGCACCATACCAGAAGAATTGTTTCACCTCCTGACACCCGAGCTTTGGTTGGGCTTGCATTTTAGATTTTTTCTAGTTATTTGGGATAAGGAGTAACCAATAAATATAATAATAGGATAGTATCTAATATCTGATTATTATTGTTATTATTGTTATTGTTATTATGAACAATACGCTCTTTTTGGGGGAAAAAAAATGATGTCCACATATGTGGACACCAGGTCCTAGGAGGCTACAGCAACCCTGTTAAATGAGGTTACATCGTGACTGATAATGGAATTAAAGTGTAAATACTATCTACACTGCAGTATTAAAACATTTTCAGCCATAGCATCACAGAGATAGTAAAGTGTGGCCAACAGGCTGCCAGACCTCTCAACTAATCTTACTTTGTGATGCAGCACCTTCACCCAGGATTGTAATCTATCAGCTGTGCTCCAGAAGCAGCTAGTTCAGATTCATATTTGCTTTTATTGACAGGTAAACCACCTTCTACCTGTATGATGCAGAGCTTTCAGCCATATGTGTTGCTGAACTATAGCAAACATCAGCTTGCCACAGTATTGCAGCATTTTCTTTAGTACAAAGTGCAGTGTACTCTCGTCGTGCCTTGTCGTGGTAGTTGTTTATGTAGGTATAAATTGCGTAGTTGAAACTGTAAATGTGATGCAATGCGAACCTTAGTTTTTCCTGCTCTCTCCACAGCAGATACACGTAACACTGTTCCAATCAGAGTTGAAGCATGTTAGCACAATTTTTACTAGTCTTTGTGAAAGTGCTTCAGGTTTTTCATGAGACACAGCTCTCTGTAGCAGGAACACTCACTGTGAGCAGTGAGTTGGTCTTGTTTTTGCTCCCTGATGCAGTTTCTCTGCTCCTCACCCTCCAGAGGGGCAGAGGGGGGAGGTAACTAGAGGGATATTTGGAGAGTACAGTCTTCCACTACAGCCAACAACCTGTGCTGCAGTTTGAAAGAAAGTGATCCTAATATACTGATCATCCAAAAAAGAGTCGCACATTCTAATATTTCGTTGGACCACCTTTAGCTCTGAGAACTGCACATGTTCGCCGTGGCATCATTTCGATAAGCTTCTGCAAAGTCACAGCAGTTATTTCTGTCCAGAGTTGCATTGATTCTCTGCCAAGATTTTGTATTGATGATGGGAGAGTCAGACCGCTGTGCAGTCTTCTCCAGTACATCCCAAAGATTTTCAATGGGGCTGAGGTCTGGACTCTGTGGAGGTCAGTCCATATATGAAAATGACGTCTCATGCTCCCTGATCCACTCATTCACAATGTGAGCCCCACAAATCCTGGCATCGTCATCTTGGAATATGCCCGTGCCAATATGGAAGAAAAACTCCATTGATGGAAAGACCTGCTATTTTGTAGTTTACTTTGGTAGTCAGCTGACCGCATTCTTTGGGAACATAACATTGCTGAACCTGACCAACCCCAGATCATAACACTAACCCCCACAGGCTTGTAGGCACTAGGCATGATGAGTGCATCACTTCATATGCCTCTCTTCTTACCCTGATGCCCCCATTACTTTGGAACAGGGTAAATCTGGACTCATCAGACCACAAGACCGACCACATTTCTTCTTCGAAGATGATGGTTCTCCACTATCCTTCCAGGTTTTAGTAATGCGTTGGACGGTTCTTAACTTGATTTTAGTAGTTTCAGACATCTCCTTAGTTGTTTTCTTTGCTTGATGCAGGCCAATAATTTGACCCTTCTGAAACAGGTTTCTTGGTTGTTCAGCACAAATTTAAACTCAGTCCTCTAAAAATAGGTCACAAGTGAGGTTTGGAGGGAATCGCAGAAAAGATTGAATTTAGCACAGTGGACCCAACTATTACAGTTCATAACTAAAAAAGTATTTAGAGTACAACTTTAGGATTTTGCAGATTCTGTGAACTTAATAATTTTCATATGATTTTATATGATTTATGAAAATTCATGACATGAACTGAGAGGGTTCGCTGCGTTAGTGTAGAATGACTCCGCAGGAGTTGTTGAGCTTGGCGCATACTGACTACTGAAAGTCAGTTTAGATTCAGACTACCATTCAAAAGATTGGGGTCACCCAGGCAGTTTCATGTTTTCTATGAAAACTCACACTTTTATTGATGTGCTAACATATACAAGAAATATAAATAGACAACAACGTCTAGACTGGATTCATGATTATTTTCATTTTTTAAAAAAAAAAGATTTTATTTCAAAAATAAGGACATTTCTAAGTGACGCCAAACCTTTGAATGGTAGCTTATCTATTTGTCTCTGAGTGCCCCAACTTTCCAGAAGTGCAATGTTAAAACTACAGGAACGCCTCTTTAAACATTAAAATCCCTAAATTTTAGGATGGTTCTGGCTTCACAAGCAAGACGTGTGTTATCAGCTCAGCAGCTGTTGCTCTTAAAAGCGCATCATGGGAAAGAAGACAATAATAACCAGGTGACAATCAGCTGAACCAACTCATCAAACTGTTGGCATAGTTTATTCATGCAAACATTCAGGTAGGAGGAAATTCTTGTGAGAGATCTATACAGGAGATGTTAGAATCTCATCTACGCAACCTCAGGTCTTCTCTCTGCAGCAGTGTGCCAGGCGGCTGATAGGCTGATATTTTACTTCACTTTCTACAAATACTGTGGAGTAAGATGCAGGTTTGCTGTTGTTCACATTGTCTCTTTTTCGAAACAGTTATTATTACACGTTAAACATGTTTTCTTGCTTATCGTACTCACCACTCAATGTTAAATCTCAGATATAGATAGCAGCTGGATAGCTCAGTGACTAACAACCCTGACAGGAGATCAGTGGTTCAACTACAGGTCAGGCTGCAGTTGACAAGGTCCTTAGTGCTGCCTGCCTACCTACCTCATGTTGTATCTACTCTAGTGTACCTCGCTTTGGATAAAAGTGTCTGCTAAATTGTAAATTGTATTGTAATTGTATGTTGTACTAGACTTGTAACATCTTCTTGCTTTTGGATTAGACACAGATGTTCAATCCTTCACTAACATTGCAACTGATAAAACTATAATTAGGACAAAAATATTTAACAAGTAAATGTTCAAGTGTTTTGGTCCACGGCAGCATAAAAGACACCACTACTACTTAATGAAATACAAATATGAATTTATATCCTCGAGCTTTGAAGAAATGTGTCTCCAAGAAACACAACCAAAGAGCTGGATGTAACAAAAGAAGAGTTTATCTTTTCTCTCACACACACACACACACACACACACACACACACACACACACACACACACACACACACACACACACACACACACACACACACACACACACACGTGCACACACACACACACACACACACACACACACACACACACACACAGAGAGAGAGAGCAATTACATGTGCAGTAAACAGAATAAAAATCAGTATTTGCTGTGACCCTACTTTACCTTTAAAGCAGCACCAGATCTTCTCTGTGAACTTGCACTCACTTTTTCCAATTCAACAATTTTATCCAGTTTCTCAGACTGACTCTGTTATGTGTGAGCTCAGAGTCCTGCTGCAGAATGAATACAGCTCAGATCAGATGCCTCGTTGATGGTGCTGCACAGAGAAACTAAGGCCACTAAAACCTTTTCACAGTTGGCTATTTTCTGTTTCACCGGTGACATGCGGTTTCCTTGTATTTGAGTGGCATCTTTATTGCTAAGCAGCCTCTGCTGTGTTGTAAGTTGTGTAAGTGTTCTCAGGCTAAACATCTGTCAATATGAGCAGAATTGTAATTGTGTTTTTGCAGAGCCTTGAAGAGGCCTATTTCATCATGTGGTTATAATTATATTGCTAGGCAAGTACACTGGTTGTCTGCATCGACAACCACACATCTGTGTGTGGTCACAGAAAACAAACTGCTTTCATGTGTTTCACATGATTGGGATTTGCTTTGGACTTTACCACATGCTGGCTGTAGTGTCATGGACAATGGATGCTTGCTGCACAGTGGGCTGTAACTGTAATTTTATTTCATTTATGTGAGTGAACTACTGATGTTAGAAGAACGTGTTCATTTGTTCAACAAGTTCGCTTTCCCTGGTGAGAACTCAGGAGAAGCATAACATTTGTGCCAGATCATGTTTGTGGCTTGACAATGTAAATCTATGATCAAATGTATATTTTTCTTTTTGCTTTCTTGTGCTGCGTAACTTGCTGTAATGCTTTGTGTTCAGTGTTTCAGCAAATAAATAAATAAAAAACTTTGAATGATGGTTTTGACTTTGGTCACTGAGATGAAAACATGTTTGAGAACTGTGTCAAAAGAAAGAAAAGTCATGTTGTTCAGCTGGAACCTGTCATGAGGTTGGAGAACCCAAGTGCAGACACTGGACAGGCAGAGAGTGGTTCAGAACAGACATTTTTTGCAACAAACAAAACTCATTGAGACAAACTGGATGGGATGGATTAACTATCAAACTAAACCTAACACACACCTCAAGGCATCAATATTATCTAAACTTATAGAAAATTCATATAACTAAGGTGGAAATAGAAACACAACTGGGAGAACGCGGGGGGAAGATTGTACTGAGACTAATCAAACTTCATTTATGATGGATTACCACAGCTCGTAATGTAGCCACACACAAGTGCTGCCAGGTGCATCATGATTGTATTTGTATGAAGGGTTTTCTCTGGGAACTCTTTAAAATGTAGTGTGGAGAGGTATGGTGTTTCTGACACCTGTGTGGCTGTGGATATAAACAAAGGCTTGGGCTTAGATTGATGCCCACATCAATTACTTAGAAAGTGCTGTGATTGGTGACAAAATTGAAAGAAAACCTGACTGCTTGACCGTTGCAGTTGGAATGTAATGTTTCTGGGTCATCACTTGGGCCCACCTGTCTGCTGAGAGGGAAAGGTCTTCTCTCTGCACAGAACTCCAGAGAGAAGACCTGAGGGTCACATCTTGTGATGATACTATACTGATGGGAATTGTCCCTTCCAGGATGACAATATCCTCATCCATGAGTATGAAAATGATGTGAGTTATATGCTATGGCCTTCACAGTTACCAGATCTCAACCCAGCTGAACACCTATGAAGGATTTTAGATCAATAGGGTAGACAGCGCTCTCCATCACCATCATCAAAACAACAATGCAATGAGGGAATATCTTTTGGTAAGGAGCACTGAAGCTGTTGTCGTGGCACATAGTGACCCAACACCTTACTAAGAATCAGAATCAGCATTATTGGCCAAGTATGTACACAACATACAAGGAATTTGGTTTCGGCTGCTGGTGTCACCCAAGGAATAAGGAAAGAGACTAATAATATCTACACACACACACACACACACACACACACACACACACACACACACACACACACACATATATATATATATATATATATATATTTACACATCTAGAAAAGAATATATAAACACAGTAGTGCAAACCGATAATTGCTAGAGTGACAATATAATGCAAAAAGCAGAGGATAATGTTCTTAGTGCAAAAATAATGTACATACACTACTGTTCAAAAGTTTGGTCTCACCCAAAAAATTTCATGTTTTCCATGAAAACTCACACTTTTGTTCATGTGCTAACGTAATAGCAGAAGGGTTTTCTAATCATCGATGAGCCTTTCAACACCATTAGCTAACACAATGTAGCATTAGAACACAGCAGTGATGGTTGCTGGAAATAATAATAATAGTAATAACAACTTTATTTATATAGCACTTTCAAATCCAAGTGCTTTACAGGGCAAGCAACAGATAAATTTCAATAAAATGATAACAAAAGGCACAATAACCACAATAACAACGATAAAACTGATAAAGGCAATATCTAAGAAGACAGTACCTCACAAGTTATGATTCATATATGACAGAGAACAAGTGGGTCTTTAGCTTTGCTTTGAACACCTCTACTGAGCAAGTGTTGCCTAATGTCAGACGGAAGAGCGTTCCATAAAGACGGTGCACGGAAATAAAAAGCTCACCCCGGCTGTCTTCTTTTTAACTCTACAGTCAGCAGCCCCGTCCCCTGGGAGTGCACGGATCTTGCTGGTTCATATGGAACTACCAGTTCCTTTAAATATGATGGCCCAGTGCCATTTACAGCTTTATATGTTAAAAGAAGTATCTTAAAATCGGCTCTAACATGAACTGGGAGCCAATGGAGTGAGAGTAACACCGGTGAGATGTTTTTAATAGACTTTTTAACTCTCTATTTATTTATTTACCTATTTTACATGAACAAATATTTATTAATATTTTTCACTGGGCTACATTAGCAATCCCCCTAAGGTGGAAAAAGCTAATTTTGTCACCTCTTGTATGTGGGAGACAAAAGTAAGAGAATGATCAAAAGTCACGCCAAGGTTTGTAACACTGTCCTTGCACTGAATGATGCCATCATCAGGCAGCATTACTGAAGTGGGCTTTTGTATCCCTGTGTAGATATTCAATTAAAAATCAGCCATTTCCAGCTGGAATAGTCATTAACAATGTCTACACTGTATTTCTGATTAATTTAACGTTATCTTCATTCAAAAAAAAAAAAGCTTTTCTTTCAAAAATAAGGACATATCTAAGTGACTCCAAACTTTTGAACAGTAGTGTATACATTGGTATATTGTATATTGTACAGGTTTGGAGAAATGGCCACTTATTAGGGTTATGGCAGTGGGGAAGAAGCTGTTGAGACTTTATGTTGCCTTTTCTTTTAATTTGTCCCTTGTCTGTATCTATTTGTATGCTATTCAGAAAAAAGCATGAAATACAAGCTAACAGCCTCTACTTTTGGATAATTTTCTTAGATCTACACAGAGAGTATCAAAAACCTCACCTTCACTCTCACTCCTGCTGAGACATTTTATTTGAAGCCTTTAATTTAAAAGGTCAACCACATGGTGTAGCAGGAGACACGTTAGCTGATCAGTGAAGTCAGCAGGATCTATCGTTTGGCTGCCATGGATACCTGACAGTCCAGTCTGCAGACATTCAGTTATTTCACCCTGGATCAGATAATTAACTGGGACTAAACAAGTACTTTTTTCTTCTCCTTGCACGGCAAAAAATGATAAGCATGGCAAAAATTGTCAAACATAAAAATGCCAGGTAAATAAAACATTAATGTGATGTTTAGATTCCAATGTGTTGCAATCTTAATTAGCATCTTTGTTTATTCTTTGCCCTCACACTTCTGGTGTGACAGTGCCACCGTTGCTGGTGGCTGTAGCTGAGAAGTTGGAGCTAAGAAATGTGAGAAACAAACAGCTGCTATTAGCTGCTACACTTGCAGGTTTTATGAACTTTGTGCTGCTTTGCCACTTATGTGCTTTGGGATCTACATGGTAATGCAGACAACAGATGCATGATCTAAATTATACATTCATGTATAATGTGTTTAATTATCGGTGTCGTTTTGTTTGTAAGAGTCTTTATCCTATGCTGTGTGTGATGGTTACCAAATAAATGATTCGCCCAAACACCTTTCTGTTCATGTGTGCTGCTTTGAGCCAGTTCAGGTCATTTACAATTATCCTTACAGCCTCAACTCCCACAGCGAACTGGTTCTTTGTCAAAACTTCATCAAAGGTCACTCTGAAAATATCCTCTAACATTTCTGCTCACGACTGGAAACATTTTCAGTTAATACACAGTCTGCGGTAGAAGAATCTGAACCTGGTGGAGCAAATGTCAGCTTTGGACCCAGTGTGAGCTGTTGGTCAAAAAACTGAATGTGCTATCTATCTATCTATCTATCTATCTATCTATCTATCTATCTATCTATCTATCTATCTATCTATCTATCTATCTATCTATCTATCTATCTATCTATCTATCTATCTATCTATCTATCTATCTATCTATCTATCTATCTATCTATCTATCTATCTATCTATCTCTCTCTCTCTCTCTCTCTCTCTCTCTCTCTCTCTCTCTATATATATATATATATATATATATATATATATATATATATTATATATATATATATATATATATACACACACACACCTGTTTGGCTTGGTGTGCACATGTTAAGTCTGAGTATGCATACAGAATGTGAGTTACATATAATATTGTGTTGCTGCAGTCATCGGGAACGGAACACAGTTTAGCTCCAGTTTTATAACCAGCAGCTGAACCTCAGTGTCACTGGTGGAGTACAGAGATACAAAGTGACAACAGAGGGGCAAAACAACTGGAAAAGATATAAAACGTCAACACAGACATGCAAAACATACATGTAACATGCAGGAGGGTTGGAAGGCTTCTTACGTGTCTGTATCCAGGGGTCTATTTTTTATAATCCATCGATGGCTGCAATGGTCTTTATCTTTGCCACAACTAGAGATTGAAAATACTAAACACATTAATTAACAGGCAAACTAATTCCAATCATTGTTAAAGCATTTGCAGCTTTCTATTCACAGGACTGCAGTGTAATGAGGAACTGGAACCCTGCTGATGAATGCAGACTGTATTCGGTCCACATTTATAAGAACTATGTCGTTATTTATATGACATCTGGGTTATTAATTATCCTTGTGAGGCATTCAAGGGACGGCAGGCTCATTATAGAGGTCTTCATATTGATCAAGGTTTTATGTAAAACCAAAGACACCAACACTAATTAGACTGCATGGGGTGATGGGAAATAACCAGTTAAAACCTTGTTTCCTGGAAATATGCAGGGTGGGCCTAAAGTAGGCTTACACTTCGTAGGTAGGATTTTGGTAAATCAACCACCGAACCTGTGCTTTCAAATTGATTTCTTATGCAGTAATTGCCTGGTGTGAAGGTGGGGGAGTGTTAAAGGTTTCTTGCCATAATGTGCACACCTGCTTGGCATTTTCAGACTTCCAGTACTGCTTTAGCATCCACTTTCTTTGCTCTAGATTTAATTTGTTTGCCATTGCTCACAATCTCTATAAAAGATTTTGAAAAATCCATAGAAATCAAAACCAACACATGAATAAAGGATACGGAATACTGGTTTGGAATGATGGTTTGGATAAATTAAATCTAAAATGTTAAACAAATAGTGAAACAATTGTAAGCCCATCCTGCATGACATGTTCTCTCTTGAGAAAAAGCAAAGCTTTTAAAAAAATGTGATTTTAAAAAAAAAAAAAAAAAATGCTCTCTGATGCTTGGCACTGTTTTTTGGTCTGCTCTATCAAGCAGGTAAAACATATTAATCAGTAGAAACATTTTGTCACTATGAATGCATTTTCATTTTATTATAAAACCTGATGCTTGTTCCTTTAACAGGACACTTTTTCAAGGAAAGCAGCAGACTCGCAACAAACATTTCCTTTGGTTCAGAAATTAAGGAAAGTTTTGTCTTACAGGTGAAAATATAGGATTTAAGATAAGATAATCCTTTATTACTCCCCACGTCAGGGGAAATTTCCAGTGTTACAGCAGCAAACGTCTTTCAGAGCAGCACTAACCATATGTACAGTCATGATAATAATTATAATGACAATAATTCAATTCAATTCTATTTTATTTATATAGTGCCAATTACAGTCAAATTGTCTCGAGACGCTTTACAGAACCCATATGCCTGACCCCTAGAGCAAGCCAAAAGGCGACAGTGGCAAGGAAAACACCCTTTTAACAGGGAAAAAAACCTCGAGCAGAAGCCGGCTCTAATGTGGAGGGACCCATCTGCCTGCTGGCCGGGCGGGTTGAATAATATGTACAATACATACAAGAATGAAGAATGAAAAATGAATAAATACAGTATTACTACACTACAAGTGACATCAGCATAAAGTGGCTTGTGGAATAAATATGACTTTGAAAGTGCAAAAAATGCCAACAGTGCAAGATTGCAAGATTTTACCATGGTTTAAGGTGATATGATATAAGTCCAGTTTGTGTTAATATCAGCCAGTGATGCTGATGTTGTAAAGTCTTATAGCAGATGGAATGAAGGACCTGCGATAGCGTTCCTTCTTGCAGGGTGGATGTCTCAGTCTGCTGTTGAAGGAGCTGCTTAAAGACCCCACAGTGTCATGCAGTGGGTGAGAGGGATTGTCCATGATGGATGTGAGCTTTGACAACATCCTCCTCTCACCCACCTCCTCTACGGAGTCCAGGGAGCAGTCCAGGACAGAACATTTACATACGAAATCAGATTTGTGTCAATGCGGTCAAACAAAATGCCCCATATACTGCATGAAAATAACAATTTTCTGGTTGTTCTCTGCTCCTGTCACATTTCTACTCCATGTGGCTCATTTTCATTGCAATATAAAGTTCTGCAAATCAATGGAAACTGAACAGTCATGACTGGAGGAATAGAGACAGAGAGAGTCTTTTGTGCAGTATGACACAGTTAGAAAGCTATAAAACAGGGGTGTCAAACATACGGCCCGTGGGCCAAAACCGGGCCGCCAGAGGGTCCAATCGGGCCCAAGGGATGACTTTGCAAAGTGCAAAAACTACAAAGGTGAAAATGAACACTGACTGTGAAAATATTTAAAGACACTGACCATTGTGAAGTATAATGTCAGTCAGCAGCTTCAGTACAAAAGGGTTTGGTTTGGTGGAATCCACAACTTTTATGTATTTTTTATGTATAAATTTTGTATATTTACAATGCAGGGGGACAACTTAACCTTCTTCCTTAATAGCCCCGATTTAGTTTGTATAGTTGAGTTTGTCAGGATTACTGCACAGATGTGGAAATGAATGTAAATTTAAAATAATCTCTACATCTTGACTAATTGATCATAAAAATATGATGATAATATATGATTTACATTAAATCAATGTTCATTTCCAGATAACTGTGACTAAATGTTTTGTGCCTTTGTAGGTACACTGTGATCTGTAAGTTGCAATGTGTAAATGATAAACTGAGGTATAATACTGTTGAAAATGTATTTATTTGGCGTTTTTTTTAAATTCTCTTTTTATTCCATAAAGAAATCAGCAGATACACAATTTCTTACAACGAACAGACACACGGAAAGAGTGCATAAAAATTATGAAAAAAAGAACACATACACCAGGAAAAAAAATGGCAAAACCAAAAAAGACAAAAAACAAAACAAAACTAAAAGCAAATAAACCTGTGTAGCAGAGAACCAAGGGTGTCGTATTACAACTTATATTATGTCATTTAAAGTCTGATCTATATGGGCGAATAAACTCAATCCAATCATTCTGACATTTCTCAAACATGTCTGTTTTGAGTCTCAGAGCAAATGTTAATTTCTCCATTACATAAATATCATGCACCACATTAAACCAGTCTTCTATAGAGGGTGGGTCCTGGCATAGCCATTTTTTTGTAATGGCTTTTTTGCTGGCAACCAGCAAAATTCTGGACAAGTATATCTTAGGGTAACCAATGACTTGTGGTGGCGTCTTACCAAAGTATAAGACCTGGAAACAAAGATTAATCTTGATTCTTAAAACCTTCTCCATGCTATCTCTGATTGTCTTCCAGAAGCTTTGAATCCTTTACTTTCTTGAGAAATTTCAGGTTGTTCATAATGTTTTGTAAAAAAGATAGTTCTTTAAATATGAGCATTTTCAGAATGCACTTTTCCACACTAAAACAAAGGGAAATATTTGGAGTTGTCTTTATTTACACGTTATTATGTTATGATTTCAATGATTTGAACCTATTCTTCAATAGGTTTGATTACGCTCCTGCCCTTCCCCCCACCAAGCCACCCCTGCTGCAACCCATGTCTTTGCACCTCCAGGACACTGCCCGTCCTCCACCCACACCTCTCCTTTCACAACCTTCAGCACACAACCACCCCCACTGCTTCTCCTGCCAAATATAGTTGGGGAATGCACAGTTTAAACTTGAACTCCCCTGAGCATCTTCTGTCTTCAGCCAATCTGGACTATCTTCAACTTGAAGGACGATGTGTGAATGTAGAGGTGTTTCTACTGTGTTGTGAGGACTGAATGTGGTGTACATGTGAGTACCTGATAATGCGGAAATGAGGTGGATGTGGTGTCTTAGAGTGGCCTTGAGTATTGAGTAAGTGTGTATGAGTGTGCAGTGAGCATGCATGGGTGTATATGTGTCTACAGCGCATGTTCGTGTATCTGATATGTCTTGAGTGTAAGCGGATGTGCTTTTCCCTCTGTCAGACTCGGTGCTATTCAACTTTGTTTTATCTTAATTCACATAGTGTGAGATAATGTTCGAGACCATCTCATTCATTCACAGATCAACATAACCCTTTTATGTAGCATATAATGCAATTTGTGTATCAGTATTAAGCCACCAGTATGTTTATTAGAAATAGTAAAACAGTAAATGTTAGGGAATTCTGCGATCCTAACAAAAGTCTGTGCGGCCCAAAATAATAAATAAGACAAAAATAATAATAATTCAGATCTATCCTCGGTCGGTCACGCGATCTTTGTAGACGTCCCTCACTGCCCTGAGGTGTCCAGACGTTCCCTGTAGCTCAGCGCTTGCGTTGCTAGTCTAGAAACCGAAGACCCGAGGGAGGACTTCAACAACTGATGGTCCTGATGGTGAGAAGGTTTTGCAGCAGTATTTGTTTGTGCACGGTGTACTCTTGCGAGATGACTGACGAAGTGAAGTGAG
>CM049572.1:13570358-13583790 GCA_027123335.1 Amphiprion clarkii | reverse complement strand
GAAATGAGGTGGATGTGGTGTCTTAGAGTGGCCTTGAGTATTGAGTAAGTGTGTATGAGTGTGCAGTGAGCATGCATGGGTGTATATGTGTCTACAGCGCATGTTCGTGTATCTGATATGTCTTGAGTGTAAGCGGATGTGCTTTTCCCTCTGTCAGACTCGGTGCTATTCAACTTTGTTTTATCTTAATTCACATAGTGTGAGATAATGTTCGAGACCATCTCATTCATTCACAGATCAACATAACCCTTTTATGTAGCATATAATGCAATTTGTGTATCAGTATTAAGCCACCAGTATGTTTATTAGAAATAGTAAAACAGTAAATGTTAGGGAATTCTGCGATCCTAACAAAAGTCTGTGCGGCCCAAAATAATAAATAAGACAAAAATAATAATAATTCAGATCTATCCTCGGTCGGTCACGCGATCTTTGTAGACGTCCCCCACATATGGATGTAAAGTGGATCTATTGTGCCATTGTTTTCCTTTATTTTTTTTTCTCTCAAATTTGGTTTAACCCTTTTAGCACTATAATACTCATTTCCACTCATTTCCTCCCTCTCCCCACACGGCACTCAGTCATTACCGTAATGCATGTAATAGCACCAGAAAGCCCCGTTTCACAGCTTTCGGTGGCAGTTTGAATGATTAAAATTGCAAGAAGTAGCGAGGAGTTACATCCATCCATCCATCCATCCATTATCTATACACCGCTTAATCCTCACTAGGGTCGCGGGGGGGGGCTGGAGCCTATCCCAGCTGACTCGGGCGAAGGCAGGGGACACCCTAGACAGGTCGCCAGTCTGTCGCAGGGCCACATACAGGGACACACAAGCACTCACACACTCACACCTACGGGCAATTTAGAATAATCAATTAACCTTAGCATGTTTTTGGACTGTGGGAGGAAGCCGGAGTACCCGGAGAAAACCCACGCATGCACAGGGAGAACATGCAAACTCCATGCAGAAAGATCCCAGGTCCGAGCTGGGACGTGAACCAGGGATCTTCTCGCTGCAAGGCGAAAGCGCTAACCACTACGCCACTGTACAGCCCGCGAGGAGTTACAGTAATTTGAAATACACACGTGCTGCAGTGTCACCGGTGATCCCTGTGGTTTTAAAGGGGTTAATAAGACATAATTTGGCGCTGCTGTCAAAATCAAATACATCATCTTTCTCAACAAGAAATTCAGTAAAAACTCAATGACTGCAACAATAACATGCACTGATCAGGCAAAACATTATGACCACCTGTCTAATATTGTGTTGGTCCCCCTTATGTCGTCAACAATGCTCTGAACCATTGGGCCTGGACCAGAGGACCTCTCAGGATGTCCTGTGGGGTCTGCCACCAGGACGCTGGCAGTGGATCCTTTGGGTACTCTGGGTTGGGCAGTAGGGCCACTGTGAATCAAACTTGTTCCACTGCATCCTGTTGATGCTTGATCAGAATGGGGTCTAGGAAATTTGGAGGTCAAAGCAATATCTTGGGCGATTGTCATGTTTCCCAAGATATTCCTGATTGTTATATGTTTTTGCGATGTGATGGGGTGCATTTTCCAGCGGAGGTAGGCCAGTGACATTTAGGATTGCCGTTTGCATGAGGGAATGTGCTTGTTCTGAGATAACGTTTATTTGGGCGTTGAAGTCTCATCAACATGGATGCAAAAATCCAAGGTTTTCCAGCAGAACACCACACAGTACCAAAATAATCAATGTTTTTCACTTCACCTGTCAGCGGCCATAATGTTGAATGATTTAAGTGGCCTTTTTCCTGGCATTTATCACAGAGGAGAATTTGACATATTTTTAAAAAAAAATGTTTTTTATCAAAGCATAAAATATCTGCTAGTGAAGAACATGCCCATGCAGTTCACCCAACCCAGCTGATAATGAATAACTACAGTCACATGTACTGAAGTGGTTCGATACAATCTCTGTGGAGAGGGCAGAAGGGCTGATGCAAACAGCTCTATAATTAGAATAGATGCCCCTGCACAGATTTAGTTGCGGTCTTTGGCATAGCTGGACTTTTCATATGACAATTCAAACCTCTTTCATTTAGAAAAACTGTCACCAGCCACTGTCTAACACAGACATCAAAAAGCAACAACAGACGGTGCAGAGGCATATTTACAGAACACCACACAAAGTATTTAACCGAAGTAGCACTGTAGCTATGCATAAAAACCAGGATTGTTAAGTTTGATGTTGTCTGGATATTTTACTTTATTCAAAAGGAAGCCTGTGCCATCCATCTGTCCAACCACCTTCGTGACCCCCACTAAGACTTGTTATGACTCTTCAGTGGTCTTTACCTGGAATTCTGTTTTGTTAAATCAGTAGAATATTCAGGGTTGCCATTATCCTATCTGGAAAAAGGAGATATAACTACACAATTGGTTAGTGTTGGTGTTTTGCTAAGGACCAGCTCACCAGGTATAACATCTTTGGTTTATAGCATTTATTTTTATTTTTGATGACAGACTCAGTACTCCTCTGCTTTGTAAATATTAGTGTCACAAAATTCTGGAGAGATGTTCTGTCATTCCTCAGACACATTTTTCAGCTGCTCTTTGCTAAAGCGGTTGAGTTGCTTTTCTTTTTAAAACACCCCCAACTAGTTATATTAGGTAGGTTTATATATTAAGTTACATTAGACTAGGCTATAGTTTTTACTTTTATCTTCTTTAGAAATGCTTGTGGGATTTTGGCATCATATTTTAGATCATAATCATACCAAAACATTCATTTTGTGCCAAATTTCTTTCAGACTGGAAATCATTTTTGTCAGACAGTAAGTCCAGTCACCCCCCTTTTAAGCTCATGCAGCTCCATATCAAACTCCCACCTCTATGCGTCACTGTCAGTACTATGCATTCACTGTGGTATTTCTGGCATGGTTCATTCAAAATATGCTGGATCTCATCTAAGTCAAAAATTTTTATCTTGGCCTCATCTCACCAAGGGGTGTGTTGCATCAGTCATCAGGCTTCTTGTCATGTTTTTTGGGAAAGTTTAATCTTTCACATTTGTGCCATACAGCAAGCAAAGGTGTTTTCCTCTCTTTTAACTCTAATTACCGTTGTTAATTCCTGTTGCTCATCTGCTTTTCAGGGGTAGATTCTGAAAGTAGTGCATTGTCCATGGTATCATTTATGTACCTCCTGATTACTGCTGCAACTGTGTTGCAACTGATTTTTTATTTCATTTCAACCGTCTTGCCGTGTATTCATTATCACCACACTGAGTTTCTACTTTGGGCCTGTATATTTTATATGGTCTGTTTAAAATGTTTGATTTTAAGTGTTCATTAGAGAAATATTTTACTTGTCAGCTTCAAAATAATACAATTATTGAGAGGTGATAAACTTTTGAATTATTTGACATTGAAGTGATACTCACAAGGGTGTACTTTCTTGTATTAAATTGTGAGGGTGTTTCCAAGTCACATCAATTTCCATATGACCATATGGCACTGTTGCCTGGCAGCTAGAAGATAATTGTCTCGCATCCTGGGATCTTTCTGCATGGAGTTTGCATGTTCTACCTGGGTTTTCTCTGAGTACTCCGTCTGCCTCCCACAGTCAAAAATCATGCTTAAGTTAATTGATGATTCTAAATTGTCTGCAGGTGCAAATGCGAGTGTTAATGTTTGTCTCTGTGTAGCCCTGAGATAGACTGGTGACATGCCCAGCGTCCTCTGTCTTCACCCCCTCCCCCCAGTGTATAGATAATGAATGGATGGATGTTTGTTTCAGAAACTGACTTTGGTTTTGCCTCACAGATCAAAATGTTGTAGTCAGACACTGCAGTGTCTTTCATGTAGAGCCTACATAGAGAATAGGTCAAGTGCAAAGACAAAGTCAAGCTTTTGGACCTTGATTGGATTGAAAAATTATGTATAACAAGACAACAATGACAGTTTGCTCAAAGTGAATGGAAATTGCTGCTAGCAATCAGAGAAAAAAGAGAAAAACGTCTCAACAGCCTGAATGTCCTCAGCTATGAGCCTGATTGCTGCTGGGAAAAAGATGCTGCTCAGTCTGGTTTGTGCTGATACTCTTTTTATAGATGATGTTCCTCCACATGAGCAAACGTGTGCTGATGATCCTGGTTGGAGAGCTTTTTTCCCCCACTATGTTGTGTTTCTGAACGACACAGTGACCCTGCTGGTCTGGATGCTCTAAGCCAGTCAGTGAACCTGACCGGCTCAGTTGTTGCACCTGTGTAAATACAGGGATTTAGTTGTGGACCAATTCCACTTCGGGCCTGGCCCAGTTGTTCAGAAAATTTATGAATAATCCAGATTTCAAGATCATATATATATATATATATATATATATATATATATATATATATATATATATATATATATATATATATATATATATATATATATATATATATACACACATATATGTTTATATGATGCATCCCATCTGCTGCCCAGGACTAAAGCATGTTTATAAAAGCACATTTATAAAGAGTTTCTGCAAAATTATTTTAACTAGTCTGTATTTTTATTCGATATTCAGGAGTGAATCAAGTCTGGAAAGTTTTCAAACTAGCAATCTTGGTTTTTTTTTTGTTTTTTTTTTATAAAACTGCTCCAGATGGAGGGCACAGATTTTCTTCAGAGCGCCTGTCAGGAAATTATTTCTGTAAGACAAAGACTGTATTTTCACTGTTAGTTCGTACTACAAAATTTCCCAACACAAAACCAAACTCAGTGAGGCTTTAAAGTCTTTCTAATTGTTTACTTGCAGCAAGAAGTACAGGCAGTGGGTTACACCTGCACTGAGGCAGTCTCGGTGTCTTCATTAATACATATACAAGAAATCTCCCTCCCCAATGCCTCCCCCCCGTTACACTCCTTGTTTCTCTCCTTTTGATCGCCGGGGAAGCGCAGTCTCGGTCATCTCCGCTTTCACTCCAAGGTCCTCTTTATCTCTGGAATGCTAGCTTAGCCGGATACATCTCAAACACTTCACTCTTTAGTCAGTATAAAGGTCACAACAACAATTATCACACAGTTCAATAGATTCAGACTAAAGTAAAATTTCATGTTAATAAAGCATAAATGTATTAATATATATATATAAACGTGTGTACATATTTCCTAACAGCTCCTTTCATCTCTGCCCTTTAAATATGCAATGAATTCACATGGGAAATGTTTACAGTATAATGTACATGGAAATAGACAAGCTTCTCTGATCTGAGAAACATCACAATGAAATCATGCATGGTGGTGAAATGTCCCCAGTGAGACGATGAGGAAAAAAGCAATTGTAAGTAAACCTTTAGAATTCTGGTGAAGTTTAATCAGTCGTAAAATTCCAAATAGTCAGAATCTGATTGACACCTGTTGTCTTTGTGTGCGAACCACTAAAGCTGTCAGCTATTAGCTGGAGGGCCACACTCAAATTACCAGTCAGTCCAAACCTCAGCTATTGTTCTGTGGTCTGAGTAGCGACCAAAAGACTGAGATCATAGATACAAATGGCAGCCTCAGAGATAAGTAAGTAAGCTTGGATATGCGGATAAGCTGACAGTAGAGTCGCTACTCATTTGTGTCATGAGCTGTGGTGTTTCGGGCATCTAATTAGGAGCTTCCTGGGTGCCTTCCTACCAACGTTTTCCAAGTCCAACAGGGTGGAGAATCCTGGGTAAACCCAAAACTTGCTGTGGGGGATTATACATCTAATCTGACCTGGGAACGCATCCCAGCAGGAAGTGGAAAATGAAACAAAAGAAAACATAGGTGGACGGTGATAGATTCAAATTTTGTTTGTATAGTTTGGCATACATGTAAAAATAATCCATGATTTTAAATATGAACAAATAAAAATGCTAAAGAATTGGAAATTCATTCAACATTGTTAGTGAGGAAGACTGAATGTAAATATCAAAGTTGTTTCACAGAAGAAAATTCCACAAAGTACATTTAACTCCGACCTTCATAGCTGACAATAACATATAATAAGTTTTTTTTTTTTTTAAAGTATCATTAATATCAGCTCTTGTTTGACTTGTTCAGTTCTTTACTTTCCGTATTACTCCATCTGACACTGATGTTTGTACATAGATTTAGTATCTGGCTACCACTCTGCTGCTTCACTCAAACAGAAGAGCCTGCTGAGCAAAACCCCACTGAATGTAGCATGTTAGCGACCTACAGGCAGAAATTAAAAACTTCTAAGTCTGTGGTAAAGACTGTGAGCAGAGGTTCAAAGCTGAAGTTACAGGCCTGCTTTGCCTGTTCTGATTGAAGTGTTTTTGAAGCTGCAGCAACTGACCTCAGTGAACTTATGGACACTGTGACATCCTACATCAGTTTTTTTGAGGACATGCGTGTGCAGACCAAGACCGTCTGCACATACAATGGCATTAGACCCAGGACATGTGCCGGCTCTTCCAGGGACAGAAGATCAGGAAGGCTCCAGGTCCCGATGGTGTGTCCCCCTCCTGTCTGAGAGTCTGTGCTGAACACCGCCTCATGCTTCAAACGCTCCACCACCATCCCAGACCCCAAGAAGCCCTCTATCACAGGATTAAACAACTACAGGCCCATCCCTCTGATATCTACGGTCATGAAATCCTTTGAGAGATTGGTATTGAGCAACCTGAAGGTCATCACAGGCCCCATGCTGGACCCCCTGCAGTTTGCCTATTGGGCAAACAGGTCGGTAAGTGATGCAGCCAGTCAGTGGCGGTTCTAGACAGTTTCAACTGGCAGGGGGCCAGGCTGAGGTCAGTTGTTTTGCTATAGGGGCCATTTAAGTCAGGCTCTGCTTTGTTTGTATAGCTGTTGTAGTCACTGCAAAATTATAGGCATTAAACAGCAAAACACAATGTTCAAAATCATATGGCATTTTATTTAAATGGATGTTTTTTGTAAACATAAATAATGTACGTTGAAGGATTTAACACTCTGTGGCTCAACAGATTTAAACACAATTTGTCAACATGTTATCCATAGTCTTTAATCATGCAACTTGTACAATTTCTATCAACTTTTTCTATCAATTATTCCTATCAGCTTCACTCAACAGATTTTCTTGTGTCATGCAAACATTTAAAGAAATGTACATTCAACCCAAACTGAAAAAAGAAGAAAATTGCTCAGCATGTTATTTCTGCTGCCCTTTAGTTTGTTACATCAACTGAATTCTGCGTTTTTTTTTTTTTGTTTTTTTTTTAATGGTTTCTTGCAAAGAGGTCAAGAAATGCACCAAGATTCAAAGACTTTGCTTTTCTTGACTCAGTGCTTAAAACCCCTAAATTACTCAGTCCATCATCTGCCATGGTGGACCTGAGGTGAGTTTTCACCAACTTCAGAGTTGAAAAACTTCATTCACAAGAAGCAGTACTAACTGGAATTGAGACTCCTATTTTGCACAATTTGAAAAGCTAAAAAAAACTTCTTTATAAGGCTCAATGAATGATGTCAGCTCTACAATACTAGAGGGTCTCTGCATATCATCATGTAATGTAAAATTCATCTGAACTAATGTAGTTCATTCCCCAAATCCTCAATGTTTGAATCATACATCCCTGCAAATGCAAACAGTCTCCTCTTGGAGAAATGCATCACTGTTGGGGTTCAGTGTTTGGATGCCATTCATAATGCTACAATCTCTGCTTGAGAACCATCTGTTCAGCTCACTGAGCAGCTGATCTAAGACTGGGTAGAAAAAGGCTGTGCGAAAATGTTCTTTACCTAGTGCCAACTCTAAATCTGTCTGACCCACAGTAGTGAGTACACAGTATCCACTAAATTGAGAGCTTAGCGTTTGCTGGCTGCACTGCAGTAGCACATTGCTCAGCAGTGTTGAGCACTTCATCCCACAGGTTACCAAAAAATGACTTGTCATTCAAAGTTTGAATTAAGGGCTAAACTAAATCAACTGCCTTTGAGAAGTCAAGGGATGGAGACAACAGCATATCTGACACAAACTTTGTTTCTCCAAAAACATTGCAGAATGCAACAAGATACACATTGAATTGTAAGTCTAGCTGTGCAAGGAGACCTTGTGCCTCAACAGATCTGTCATCACTGGATTCTTGGGCTACCGCTTGCAGGACTTACTTAATGGCTGGCAATCTAACCCTAATATTACGTAGAGCCCAATGCCGACATACCCAGCAAGTGTCACTGAGTTTCTGAAACTCTAGAGCTACACCTTTATACATCTCTTTTTGTACATTAAGCCATTTTAGATGCACATATGATCCAGATGTGAACACACACAGTCTTTCTAGTAATGAAAAAAAACTGCTCTGCCCGTGTCTGCTAAAACTAAATGAGACAATGTGCACTGCAGTGGATATAAAAAGCATGCTTTGCTTGCTTTTGAATGTGTGCTTGGACACCTGAATGCTTGGCACGCATGATGAAAGCACCGTCATATGCTTGGTCCACAAGGCTGTTTGTGTACTGAAGAGCATGGCTTTCTAATATATGTGTAATTTTGTCAGTTAGTCCTGCTGCATCTAATCGATCAGTTGATTAAAAGTGAAGGAAGGGCTGTGAGGAGGGTGCGTGATGCTGTGAGATCGCGAGATTCAGCGAGAGTGACGAAATTCAACATGGCGGCTCCCAGCTGCTAGATGAGAAGTAAACAAACCGCCGTTATCTCGACGTATTTGTATTAAAAAAAATAAATAAATATACCAACAACCTAGCTAAATAGCCTGCTCAAGATCGGAAACGGTAGTGCTCACAGTGGAGGACCTTGAGAACTTCATTGACGACTACTTCGTCCGGTGCGTGATGGAAGACGCCAACCCGAGCAAGAGGAAGAAGGCAGACTCTTCGACTGACACACAAGACCTGGAGGTGACAGATATTCAGGTAAGTGTTCTAGAATCTATTAATAAGAAGCTCGATATCCTTAGTTTGCTTCACCAGGAAATAAAAGACCTGAAAGCAAGCCTGGAGTTCACCCACCAGCAGATAGAGGATCTGCAGAGGGACAACAACGAACTCCGGTCCACGCTGACAGCGGTCACGTCAGAGGTGGATACGCTTAAAAAAGAAAACACAACCCTGAGGGAGACCGTCCTGGACATCCAGTCGAGGAGCATGCGGGACAACCTGATCTTCTCTGGTATCCCTGAGTCCACACCGGATAACCCAGAGGCTCTTGTTAAAAACTTCATGGTGTCGGCGCTTAAAATCCCTGCGGAAACCGTTAAAAACATCACTTTCCACCGCGTCCACCGGCTCGGACCCCGAGGAGGTAACCGACACCGACCTATCATTGCAAAGTTCGAGCACTTCCAGCAGAAAGTGCTCGTAAGAAGCAAAGGACGGGAGCTGAAAGGCATGTCGTTCGGGATGAACGACCAGTTTCCCAGGGAAATCAATGAGAGGCGCAAAGTACTATACCCCATCATGAAAGAACACAGACAGAAAGGTAAACGGACTGCACTGGTTGTGGACAAACTATACATAGATGGGCAGCTATTTCGGGAACCCTCCATCACCCCCTGGCTCTTCTAAAAAAAAACAAACAAAAAAAAAACTGGCTGAAACACTTAATATATCACTTAGTCATTTATGCTACAAAATGTAATCAAAAAAAAAAAAATCTCACAGGTGTTAATGTCACTCTCCTAACCTATACTCCCCACTGGAGAACCCCCTCCTCCTTTTCTCTCTCTCCCTCTCTATATGTCTCCCTTTAGCCCTCTCACCCTCTCACACACTCACCCCCCACACTCTCACTCACACTCTATGTACTCCCCATGTTTATTGTGCTTGTATGTTTTATATTGTGTTTGTTGATAGTTTTTCAGGCAATGATGTGCTATTATATAATGTACATATAGATCCTGACCTGCTGTATACATCCCTCTCCAACACTCACAGCTCACAGACAGTAACAGACAGCTCACAAGGACACACACAGATGTTATATTATATTGCTACATACTCAGTGACAGAACATCTTTTCTCTTTATGTTCAAGTTTAATATCGTAGCCTGGAATGTTCATGGCATACGCTCACAAACAAAAAGAGTTAAAATCATGGACTATGTCTCTAAACTAAAAGCAGATATTTTGCTCCTCCAAGAAACGCATTTACTACAGTCGGAAGAAAAATGTTTATCAGACTCGAATTACAGTATCATCTTTTCATCTTGTTATAACAGCAGACAAAGAGGGGTCTCCATTCTAGTCCATAAGAGAGTACCATTCACTTTAAACAGTACAGTAACGGACTCAGAGGGCAGATATATTATTATCCAGGCAACAATCTTTAATAAATTATATTCTATTGCAAACCTCTATGCTCCAAATAATGACGATCCAGCCTTCTTTCACACTGTTTTCTCTCACTTAGCAGACTTATCTGCTAACTCAACAACTATTATCGGTGGTGACTTCAACATAGTTTTAAACCCTTCAGTAGATCGTTCTAATAGTCCAATACATGTAAAACAATCACAATCAGTTAAAGTCATACATGATTATATGAAAGATTTTGGACTAGACGACGTCTGGAGACTCAAAAACCCAACAAAGAGGGACTATACGTTTTTCTCTGCGGTACACAAAACATTCTCAAGAATTGACTTTTTCCTCTTAAATAACTCTATCGCACATAAAGTTACCACTAAAATCCACCCAATCATTATCAGCGACCACGCACCAATATCTCTCAGCCTGCAAACGGATTCCATCCGTAAACCTCCTCAGACTTGGCGCCTCAACATCTCTCTACTCAAAGACCCAGAATTTGATCGAGTAATAAGGAGTGAGTGGGCAGACTTTCTAAAAAACAATGACTCTCATGACTTATCTCCATCTTTGCTTTGGGAAACTGGAAAGGCTGTAATCAGAGGTAAAATAATATCGTACTCCTCATACAAGAAAAAGAAAGATCTACAAACAGAGAAAGAAATTGAAGAAAAAATTAAACAACTCACAGAGAATTATGCAATAAACCCAAGTGATCAATTATGGTCCGAACTACAAAATACAAAACTAAACCTCGATAATATCCTATCCAAGAAAACAGAGTTTCTATTACAACAACTAAGATATAATGATTTCGAACACAATAATAAATCAGGAAAATTTCTGGCGAACCAACTCCAGCGCAATAAAGAAAAATCCTTCATAACAGCAATTCAGGATCCCTCAGGAAAATATACTCAGTCACCTCAGGAAATCAACCAGACCTTCTATAATTATTACCAGAGTTTATACTCAGCAGCAGCTAACCCAAACATGGAAGATATCATAATTTTCTCAACAATTTAAACATGCCCAAACTAACGTCAAATTACAGAGACATATTAGATGCTCCATTGACTATGAAAGAATTGCAATGTGCATTAGACAGTATGCCAGCAGGCAAGGCACCTGGTCCTGATGGTTTCCCTGCTGAATTTCTTAAACATTTTTGGTCAATGTTAGCACCCCCTTTCTTCAGGACAGTGACAGAGATTAAAAATAATGGTTATATCAGTCCGCACATGAATACAGCTGCAATTAAATTATTATTGAAACCAGACAAAGATCCTACGCTTCCCTCTAGCTATCGACCTCTGTCACTAATCAACACTGACATCAAAATTATCTCAAAAGCTCTCACCTCTAGGCTGGAGAAAATCATCCCGTCAATAATTCACAGCGATCAAACAGGATTTATAAAAGGCCGACACTCCACCAACAATATCAGAAGACTTCTAAATCTAATCTCTTTGACGCAACGCCACGACAAAGAAGCTATTGTTATGTCACTGGACGCAGAAAAAGCCTTTGACAAAGTTAATTGGTCCTTTCTCTTTGCTGTGCTCCACAAATTTGGCTTCGGAGAATCGTTTATCCAGTGGGTATCAACTCTGTACAACTCACCCAAGGCTACAGTCACCACTAATGGGATCACTTCACAAAGCTTCAGTCTGCAAAGGGGAACGAGACAGGGATGCCCACTCTCTCCCTTATTGTTTGCGATCTTTATCGAACCATTAGCAACAGCTGTCACAGATATCCAAGGTATCTGCGCTCTGGAGTCTGAACATAAAATTAACCTATACGCAGATGACATTTTACTTTATCTACAAGAACCTAAAACTTCAGTAAAGGAAGTATTTAACCTCATCACAACCTTCTCGCGTCTTTCAGACTATTCCATCAACTGGTCAAAATCAATTATATTACCTTTAACAGAAAACTCGTGGAATCCCGCAGTTCAAAACTCGCATTATTCTTTTCCTACTGGCAATATCAGATATCTGGGCATAAATATTTCCTCCAAACTCTCAGAATTAGTTCACCTGAACTTCACTCCACTTTTGGACAAAGTCTGTGATGATCTGAGGCGTTGGAACAACCTCCCCATCTCCCTTTTGGGACGAATAGCAACAGTCAAAATGAAAATATTACCTAAAATCAACTATCTCTTCTCCATGATTCCATTTAAACCCACATCAAAGTGGTTCCAATCGTTAGACTCCGCTATTGGTAAATTCTACTCAAAGAATAAAAAGGCTAAAATCAGTTTGACTACCCTCCAGAAGAATAAATCCGAAGGGGGACTGGAGGCTCCCAACTTCATGTATTATTATTTATCCAACCAAATACAATATCTCACCAAATGGATACATTCCCATGAAGAATATAACTCCTGGCTGGAACTAGAACAGTTAGATTGTAACCAGATCAAAATCTCTGATCTTCCCTTTATCACTTCCGCCCTTAAACATCATTCCTGCTTCAAGAACCCTATGATCGCTTCCACCTTGTCTGCTTGGTGGAAAGCACTGGAAATCACAGGCTCTCAATTAAAACCCAGTATACTCTCCCCAATCTGGCACAACCCTGATTTTGCAAACAATAAAATAGCTCTTTATTTCAGCAAATGGGCAGAGAGAGGAGTCACTCACCTCCATCACCTTCTAGATGACAACACATTTAGGACATATATAAACTTATTCCAAACATTTGAAATAAGAAATGGAAATTTTCTTCAGTACCTACAGGTAAAGAAGACGATTACAAGTAGAATTCCATCGCTTCAGACTACTTTACAGCCAACGGACATACAGCCACCTGAATTTGTCGAATACATTGTGAAACTGTCTCCAAGAAATAAAAAGAATCTCTCAAAAATTTATAGTTTACTCTCAAAGACACACTCTATACACCTTCCAACTCAAAAATGGGAAAAAGACTTATCCAAATCTTTTGACTCTGATTTTTGGACCCAGATCTGTGAAAATACATTTAAAATGACTAAAAACACCAACTTACAATTGATCCAATTTAAGGTGCTTCACAGAACGCATATAACGCAATATAAACTGTATAAAATGGGCTTCTCTCGCTCAGACACATGTACGCAATGCACCCAAAACATGACGGACACTTACTTTCACGCTCTGTGGCTTTGTACACCCGTCTATCAA
>CM049572.1:13553741-13570348 GCA_027123335.1 Amphiprion clarkii | reverse complement strand
GTATCAGTATTAAGCCACCAGTATGTTTATTAGAAATAGTAAAACAGTAAATGTTAGGGAATTCTGCGATCCTAACAAAAGTCTGTGCGGCCCAAAATAATAAATAAGACAAAAATAATAATAATTCAGATCTATCCTCGGTCGGTCACGCGATCTTTGTAGACGTCCCTCACTGCCCTGAGGTGTCCAGACGTTCCCTGTAGCTCAGCGCTTGCGTTGCTAGTCTAGAAACCGAAGACCCGAGGGAGGACTTCAACAACTGATGGTCCTGATGGTGAGAAGGTTTTGCAGCAGTATTTGTTTGTGCACGGTGTACTCTTGCGAGATGACTGACGAAGTGAAGTGAGCATCCTGTGTGTGTGTCTGACTCTGCACACACACCTCATAAATTATGGCCGCAAGTTGACCACACACTGCGTGCTGAGGGCAAAAAGTATGCCAGGCTTCTTTTTGTTTCTATGTGTTTCTTTTGTCATGGACAAAGTGCATTAGAGTAGAGAGATATGTATGAGTTGCAGTCTGTTTCCTATGTCTCTAGAGGCAATGAGACATAGGTTATGTTATTTCACTAAATGTACATGCATTTTCACATAATTTTGGACTATTACAGTATGAATACTATCACCAAGCTGTTGAGTCTCAGAAACTTGTCTTCTGATTCTGTTGTGGCTTTGGGTCTTCCAGACCTCTTCCTGTCAGAGTTTCCCCCTGTTTCTGAGTGCCTTTTCATGGTGAAGTAAACTGTTCTTACTGAAACTTTGACTTTCTTCGCAATTTCTCTGTAGGAAAGATCTCACTGTTATGATGGTCTGTCTCTCTTCTATCGTTAATTGCCTTTTCCTCTCCATTTTTATAGTAGCACACTACTTTCTGCAATAGAATACTGTTCAAATAATGCTCTGGAGGGTATAGTGGCATGGTGTGTTCCAGCACTACTTTTATGCAGATAGAGGGGGTTGTAAGTAATCAAGAAAAGTTGGGACACCTGTAGGATTTGGTAGCACCCATGTCCAAGGCTTGATCAACCTCCATTGCTTCAGAACAGCTTTAAGTTGTTAACCCATTTCTTGTTCCCTGAAAAAGGCCTTTTTGCATAATCTGAAATGTACATTAGTTTCCAGTTTTGGGTAACCTTACCTTTTTCTTTTTTTTTTTTTTAAACTTCTGGCAGTTCGCCACTTCCCTTTGTACCATTTCAAGATATTCATTGAACTTGAACTACTTGAATTTCAATAGAAAACTGGAAAAAATGGGGTGTTCTAAAACTTTTGGCTGGAAGTGTAATTGTTCATCTGTTATTAACTGATGTTTTAACAGTGTAAAGGGATATTAAAGGCTAAATAGTGTAGGGAAAATGTATGCTTAAATGGATTTATAAAATGTTTCTGCAGAATTATAACATAATCAAAATTTTCATTCAGGTAGAAAGATGATCAGATAAGGCTATTGTAACAACACTGTATGTGAAGCTCTTCTTGCTGCACAGTCTGGAAGAGTTTTAAGAAATGATCTGGGAAATTATTTCAGGAAAAAGTCACTTATAAAAACATAAGTAGGTGGCATTATACACTTTAGGGGCAGGCATGTGAGCAATGAACAGTCGAGGCTTTTATGTACATTTATTGTACATAACACGATCTGACCTGACCCGTGTCAAGTCAGATTGTGTTAACCCCTACTGGTACAGTGTAACCTAGTACAATCTGCCGCATTAAAAATGGGTAGATGGTTTACCCAGGACTCAATAGTCACTGACCAGCCATCAGACGTGGAGTGGGGCCCCATATATGTGTTATGTGTAAAGTTGACATTTCAACTTACTGGCAGCCCCTGTACCTGCAGGACATTGCAGACATATTGGCCGTGCCTCTCCTCTGATTAAGATGTAATGCAGGCGAGAGAAGCACTTGGTAAGTACGAGGACAACCCAAGTTGCTTTAAACGTCCTGGCTTAAAGCTCAGCTTATCAACTAATCAAATCCCTCACTGCAGAGCAACACTGCAGTCACTAGTTTTTAGTAAAAACAAAAGCAGGATCATGGTAGATACCAATGATAAGCCCCGCTAATGGTGATATATGCAAGGCGCCAGGGACTATGATGGACAGTGGGAGAGATTATTTAATCTCATAGTAGCTACCGCACGCTCCACGTTAGGCAGCCCCTAGCCAGTTGAGTGCTACCTTCCACATATGGATGTAAAGTGGATCTATTGTGCCATTGTTTTCCTTTATTTTTTTTCTCTCAAATTTGGTTTAACCCTTTTAGCACTATAATACTCATTTCCTCATTTCCACTCATTTCCTCCCTCTCCCCACACGGCACTCAGTCATTACCGTAATGCATGTAATAGCACCAGAAAGCCCCGTTTCACAGCTTTCGGTGGCAGTTTGAATGATTAAAATTGCAAGAAGTAGCGAGGAGTTACAGTAATTTGAAATACACACGTGCTGCAGTGTCACCGATGATCCCTGTGGTTTTAAAGGGGTTAATAAGACATAATTTGGCGCTGCTGTCAAAATCAAATACATCATCTTTCTCAACAAGAAATTCAGTAAAAACTCAATGACTGCAACAATAACATGCACTGATCAGGCAAAACATTATGACCACCTGTCTAATATTGTGTTGGTCCCCCTTATATCGTCAACAATGCTCTGAACCATTGGGCCTGGACCAGAGGACCTCTCAGGGTGTCCTGTGGGGTCTGCCACCAGGACGCCTTCAGTGGATCCTTTGGGTACTCTGGGTTGGGCAGTAGGGCCACTGTGAATCAAACTTGTTCCACTGCATCCTGTTGATGCTTGATCAGAATGGGGTTTAGGAAATTTGGAGGTCAAAGCAATATCTTGGGCGATTGTCATGTTTCCCAAGATATTCCTGATTGATGTATGTTTTTGCAATGTGATGGGGTGCATTTTCCAGCGGAGGTAGGCCAGTGACATTTAGGATTGACATTTGCATGACAGAATGTGCTTGTTCTGAGATAACGTTTATTTGGGCGTTGAAGTCTTATCGACATGGATGCAAAAATCCAAGGTTTTCCAGCAGAACACCACACAGTACCAAAATAATCAATGTTTTTCACTTCACCTGTCAGCGGCCATAATGTTGAATGATTTAAGTGGCCTTTTTCCTGGCATTTATCACAGAGGAGAATTTGACATATTTTTTAAAAAAAAATTTTTTTTTCAAAGCATAAAATATCTGCTAGTGAAGAACATGCCCATGCAGTTCACCCAACCCAGCTGATAATGAATAACTACAGTCACATGTACTGAAGTGGTTCGATACAATCTCTGTGGAGAGGGCAGAAGGGCTGATGCAAACAGCTCTATAATTAGAATAGATGCCCCTGCACAGATTTAGTTGCGGTCTTTGACATAGCTGGACTTTTCACATGACAATTCAAACCTCTTTCATTTAGAAAAACTGTCACCAGCCACTGTCTAACACAGACATCAAAAAGCAACAACAGACGGTGCAGAGGCATATTTACAGAACACCACACAAAGTATTTAACCGAAGTAGCACTGTAGCTATGCATAAAAACCAGGATTGTTAAGTTTGATGTTGTCTGGATATTTTACTTTATTCAAAGGGAAGCCTGTGCCATCCATCTGTCCAACCACCTTCGTGACCCCCACTAAGACTTGTTATGACTCTTCAGTGGTCTTTACCTGGAATTCTGTTTTGTTAAATCAGTAGAATATTCAGGGTTGCCATTATCCTATCTGGAAAAAGGAGATATAACTACACAATTGGTTAGTGTTGGTGTTTTGCTAAGGACCAGCTCACCAGGTATAACATCTTTGGTTTATAGCATTTATTTTTATTTTTGATGACAGACTCAGTACTCCTCTGCTTTGTAAATATTAGTGTCACAAAATTCTGGAGAGATGTTCTGTCATTCCTCAGACACATTTTTCAGCTGCTCTTTGCTAAAGCGGTTGAGTTGCTTTTCTTTTTAAAACACCCCCAACTAGTTATATTAGGTAGGTTTATATATTAAGTTACATTAGACTAGGCTATAGTTTTTACTTTTATCTTCTTTAGAAACGCTTGTGGGATTTTGGCATCATATTTTAGATCATAATCATACCAAAACATTCATTTTGTGCCAAATTTCTTTCAGACTGGAAATCATTTTTGTCAGACAGTAAGTCCAGTCATCCCCCTTTTAAGCTCATGCAGCTCCATATCAAACTCCCACCTCTGTGCTTCACTGTCAGTACTATGCATTCACTGTGGTATTTCTGGCATGGTTCATTCAAAATATGCTGGATCTCATCTAAGTCAAAAATTTTTATCTTGGCCTCATCTCACCAAGGGGTGTGTTGCATCAGTCATCAGGCTTCTTGTCATGTTTTTTGGGAAAGTTTAATCTTTCACATTTGTGCCATACAGCAAGCAAAGGTGTTTTTCTCTCTTTTAACTCTAATTACTGTTGTTAATTCCTGTTGCTCATCTGCTTTTCAGGGGTAGATTCTGAAAGTAGTGCATTGTCCATGGTATCATTTATGTACCTCCTGATTACTGCTGCAACTGTGTTTCAACTGATTTTTTATTTCATTTCAACCGTCTTGCCGTGTATTCATTATCACCACACTGAGTTTCTACTTTGGGCCTGTATATTTTATATGGTCTGTTTAAAATGTTTGATTTTAAGTGTTCATAAGAGAAATATTTTACTTGTCAGCTTCGAAATAATACAATTATTGAGAGGTGATAAACTTTTGAATTATTTGACATTGAAGTGATACTCACAAGGGTGTACTTTCTTGTATACTGTACATTCTTGTGCTTAGGGTTTGACACACACAAAAAAAATGCGTAATGGTTAAGGTTTATTAAGACTTTCTAATTAAATGACGAAATCCATTCTTAGTTGGCAGGTCAGAATGAAACGATTTGCTCAACAAAACTTTTTAAACCCCTGTTGCTATGTAGACATAACACCAAATGATGAACTGGGCTGAACAGTTTAGAATAAGTCAAAAGAAGCTAACGCAGAATCCTATAAAAAGTTATGCCATTTAGCTCCATGTCTAAAATCTCGATGTTCTACCCTTAAAACTGAATTGAAGTTGGCATGTTCTTACATGCAGTAAGTTAGTCAGATATTTGACTTCACTTATTACAGTATGTGCAGGACCCCTGCCAGGAGTTGGGAAGTTTTTCATCATGTCTTATTTATTATCCAATAAACCATCACTACCTTGCCAAGGAACGCGGTGGAGTTATGTGACATTCAGTGTTAGTTTGTCTGTCTGTCCGTCTGTTAGCAATATTACTCAAAAACGGATTAACGGATTAGGATGAAATTTTCAGGGAAGGTCAGAAATGACACAAGAACCAGGTGATTAGATTTTGGCAGTGATGCAGCTTATAGTCTGGATCTATGGATTTGTTAAAAATTTCTGTATCATTGCGAGATAGTGACACTGCGTCACTGTAACTATGACAAGTGAATACCATGTCAACTGCCTGCTGATGATCACATCATTGCGATCCTACTACAAATCAACTTAGCAGATTTAGACGGACTTATCCGTCGCAAATAATACAAGGAACAATTGATTAAATTGTGAGGGTGTTTCCAAGTCACATCAATTTCCATATGACCATATGGCACTGTTGCCTGGCAGCTAGAAGATAATTGTCTCGCATCCTGGGATCTTTCTGCATGGAGTTTGCATGTTCTACCTGGGTTTTCTCTGAGTACTCCGTCTGCCTCCCACAGTCAAAAATCATGCTGAGGTTAATTGATGATTCTAAATTGTCTGCAGGTGCAAATGCGAGTGTTAATGTTTGTCTCTGTGTAGCCCTGAGATAGACTGGTGACATGCCCAGTGTCCTCTGTCTTCACCCCCTCCCCCCAGTGTATAGATAATGAATGGATGGATGTTTGTTTCAGAAACTGACTTTGGTTTTGCCTCACAGATCAAAATATTGTAGTCAGACACTGCAGTGTCTTTCATGTAGAGCCTCCATAGAGAATAGGTCAAGTGCAAAGACAAAGTCAAGCTTTTGGACCTTGATTGGATTGAAAAATTATGTATAACAAGACAACAATGACAGTTTGCTCAAAGTGAATGGAAATTGCTGCTAGCAATCAGAGAAAAAAGAGAAAAACGTCTCAACAGCCTGAATGTCCTCAGCTATGAGCCTGATTGCTGCTGGGAAAAAGATGCTGCTCAGTCTGGTTTGTGCTGATACTCTTTTTATAGATGATGTTCCTCCACATGAGCAAACGTGTGCTGATGATCCTGGTTGGAGAGCTTTTTCCCCCACTATGTTGTGTTTCTGAACGACACAGTGACCCTGCTGGTCTGGATGCTCTAAGCCAGTCAGTGAACCTGACCGGCTCAGTTGTTGCACCTGTGTAAATACAGGGATTTAGTTGTGGACCAATTCCACTTCGGGCCTGGCCCAGTTGTTCAGAAAATTTATGAATAATCCAGATTTCAAGATCATATATATATATATATATATATATATATATATATATATATATATATATATATATATATATATATATATATATACATATATATATATATATATATATATATATATATATAAAAAACAGGGCTGCACAGTGGCGTAGGTGGTTAGCACTTTCGCCTTGCAGCGAGAAGGTCCCTGGTTCGCGTCCCGGCTTTCCCGGGATCTTTCTGCATGGAGTTTGCATGTTCTCCCTGTGCATGCATGGGTTTTCTCCGGGTACTCCGGCTTCCTCCCACAGTCCAAAAATATGCTGAGGTTAATTGACTATTCTAAATTGCCCGTAGGTGTGAGTGTGTGAGTGCTTGTTTGTCTTTGTGTGTGGCCCTGCGACAGACTGGCGACCTGTCTAGGGTGTCCCCTGCCTTCGCCCGAGTCAGCTGGGATAGGCTCCAGCACCCCCCGCGACCCTAGTGAGGATTAAGCGGTGTATAGATAATGGATGGATGGATATATATATATATATATATATATATATATATATATATATATATATATATATATATATATATATATATAATATATATATATATATATATATATATATATATATATATATATATATATATATATACACACATATATGTATATAGGATGCATCCCATCTGCTGCCCAGGACTAAAGCATGTTAATAAAAGCACATTTATAAAGAGTTTCTGCAAAATTATTTTAACTAGTCTGTATTTTTATTAGATATTCAGGAGTGAATCAAGTCTGGAAAGTTTTCAAACTAGCAATCTTGTTTTTTTGTTTGTTTGTTTTTTTTTATAAAACTGCTCCAGATGGAGGGCACAGATTTTCTTCAGAGCGCCTGTCAGGAAATTATTTCTGTAAGACAAAGACTGTATTTTCGCTGTTAGTTCATACTACAAAATTTCCCAACACAAAACCAAAGTCAGTGAGGCTTTAAAGTCTTTCTAATTGTTTACTTGCAGCAAGAAGTACAGGCAGTGGGTTACACCTGCACTGAGGCAGTCTCGGTGTCTTCATTAATACATGTACAAGAAATCTCCTCAATGCCCCACCCCCCCCGTTACACTCCTCGTTTCTCTCCTTTTGATCGCCGGGGAAGCGCAGTCTCGATCATCTCCGCTTTCACTCCAAGGTCCTCTTTATCTCTGGAATGCTAGCTTAGCCGGATACATCTCAAACACTTCACTCTTTAGTCAGTATAAAGGTCACAACAACAATTATCACACAGTTCAACAGATTCAGACTAAAGTAAAATTTCATGTTAATAAAGCATAAATGTTTTAATATATATATAAACGTGTCTACATATTTCCTAACATTCCCTCCTGTTTAACATGAATTTTATCCATAGCATAATAAGTCACTTCCTCACATCAGTATAATACCTCTTCTCACGATTTTCAGTATTAACGTCATATTGAACTTAAAATGCATAGTCAAATTGGAATCTGGAGTGGGAGAGAGAGAGGAGAAACATTAGTAACAGCAAGACAAACATATGTATATTGCAGAATAGTGTATGCAGAATTAAATGTCAGAATATCCATGATAATCAGGCATGGGAGGAGCAGTGGGGACAGGTTCATATTTAGCAGCAGGAGATATCAAAAACATCCATCCATCCATCCATCGTCTATACACCGCTTAATCCTCACTAGGGTCGCGGGGGGGGGGGGGGGGGGGGTGCTGGAGCCTATCCCAGCTGACTCGGGCGAAGGCAGGGGACACCCTAGACAGGTCGCCAGTCTGTCGCAGGGCTACATATAGGGACAAACAAGCACTCACACATTCATACCTATGGGCAATTTAGAGTTATCAATTAACCTTAGCATGTTTTTGGATTGTGGGAGGAAGCCGGAGTACCCGGAGAAAACCCACGCATGCACAGGGAGAACATGCAAACTCCATGCAGAAAGATCCCAGGTCCGAGCTGGGACGTGAACCACGGACCTTCTCGCTGCAAGGCGAAAGCGCTAACCACAACGCCACTGTACAGCCCATATCAAAAACAGTTGTGTGGAAACCTGGGTTGAGACCAAACGAGCAACCATATCTCTCAGGCAGGGCAGAATGCAGGAGGTGAATAAACAGAAGAGCAATAATACTATGAAAACAGGCGTCAGAATTTTAAGGAGCACTTGTTGCCAGGGGCCAGAAGTCAACCAAGCCAGGAAGTCACCTTTTGACACATGATCTCCTTCAATCGCATCATGCAGAGCAGTCAGATTTGCAATTGCCTGGTGTATCATACCTCCGTCTGCGTCGTTAGCTGGAATAAAAGAACAGCATGCCGCACCCACAATAGCGCAGACACCGCCTGCTGATGCTGTCAGCTGGTCCAGAATTTGGCGGTCCTGCAACTCCATCAATCTCAACGCCCGCATCTCCTCACGCGCTCCAGTCCAAGACTCTGAGGCGGGATGTGCAAAGGGCCATAGACAGGTTTGTCCCGGGAATATTTCAGTCCATTTTGAAAACTGATGAATAATCACCAGGCAATATTTAAAACCCTCTCATGGCTCCTTGAGCATTATATTTTGAACATATCAGGCATTGTTTCACTATTTTATCAGCAATTTTTGCAAAATTTGGAGCATGGAATACAGAATTAACCTTAGAACACATCCCTCCTGTCGACACGTGAGCCAAAGAATGGGTCACGTGCGCAGCCCAGGAGTAGAGCGAGGAATGGAGGCAAATTTTGCCATCAGGGGACAAAATAAGTCCATCAAAACACTGAGAATAAGGTGGTTTCTGCCAGAGGGGGTATTTGGGATCTGCTTTTTGGTGCAAAAGGATAATGGATATATCCACATAGTCTAGAGCCGTAGCAGAGAGGTTAATTGGTGTAGCCAATTCAACACACGCACAGGCTTGTGCAGCCGTGTCTGCTAGAGCATTACCAAGGGAGACAAGGTCACGAGCACCGGTGTGTGCAGGGCAATGAATGATAGCAAGTTTCACCGGAAGTAACAGAGCATCACGGAGCTCTTTTAATAAATTTGCATGTTTCACAGGAGTGCCTGATGAGGTTTTGAAACCACGGAGATGCCACTGGGCAGTATATATGTGAGCAGCATTGTGAACGTATTTACTGTCAGTATAAATAGTTACAGAAAGACCAGCAGCCCATGTGCAGGCTGCAGTCATAGCACATAACTCTGCAGACTGAGCAGCAAAAGAACTAGGAAAAGTCTCAGTGAGAAGGACATCCTGAACTGTTGTAACAGCGTAGGCCGTGTGTGTGGTGCCAAATTCATCTTTAAGAGAGGAGCCGTCAGTAAACAGCCACAGTGAATGAGGAAGTGGCTATGACTGTAAACCGGGATGTAGCAAATAAGTGGAGAGTGAGGTTTCTAGACAGTTATGTGGCTCCAGAATCACAAAGAAATTCAACATCACTGTCTGCTACTGTCAAAGTGATTAAGGGAGAACTGTTTTGGCTGCAATATGCATTGAACACCTCTAGAGGCGGTTCTACATCTTGTGTGTGTTGTTTATGGGTTAATGCTTGTCCTAACAGTTCAGTTTGTTCTTTAAGGATCACCTGATCAGTTGGAGATATGTCACCGTCGGCTAGTCATGTGGGTATTTGACGGTTTGGGCCATAATTATGACCACTGCGCCCGCGATGGGTTCGTGGTTCATGGTCTTCTCCATATCTCTGTCGCCCTCCTGTTTGTGGGCAGTCTCTAGCAAAATGTCTTGGCTGCCTACACACATAACACACCTCTTCCTGTCTCACATTCTGTTGCCCATAGTTGTCACCTGCCTCACTCCATCTGCGTGGTCCACCACTACCTCTTCCTCTACCTCTATCTCTGCTCCTGTGGTAGGGTCCTCTCTGCTCTGGACCACGGTAAAAGATTTCCTCTGAGCCTAAGAAAACTTGAACAGGCTGTTGTTTAATCTTTTCTTCCTTTGCCTTCTGCTGTTGACCATGAACACAGATTGCATGACGCAAGTGGTTACAGAAACTTTCCTCGTCACATGTGGGAAGGTCAATGCATGTGGTCTCAATGATCTGTTTTACCTTGGGGTGTACTGTGTTCATTATGGCATTTTTGTACAGCTGTAGTCTAGCAGGATTATCTCTAGATAGCCCGCTGTTGTGTGTGAAAGACTGGTTGAATCTGTGTAACCAATCTTCACACGATTCATCTGACTTCATTTTACAGTCAGTGATAGCTCCCCAATCCTGTCTAGGGGTAAAGGTCTGCCTACAACGTGTGAGGAAGGCAGCCCACTGTGCTCTGAAGTCCACTGTTTCTGCTGGTATTACAGTCCTGTCGTCTTGTCTGTCAGTCAGTGTTCCCTGCACATGATGAAATTGTCCACCGAAAGCACGGCGGCAGAGTCTAAGAATCTCTATGGGAGTTAATGTGGTGGAGGCACGCAGGCCCTCCATGTCAGTAATCCAGCCCTCAATATCTTTTCTTGGATCAGGGAGAGTTGCGTTAAGCACTTCAAAATCTCCTGGATTCATTGATCTATAAACCTCCATTGTAGGGCCATTTCCTCCCTGTCCAGCTAATGGATTTGGGACAATTATCATTGGATAGGTTTCTGCGTGGTGTGTAGACAGATCTAAACCTTTAGTCTTTGCTTTATTACTGCGTGTATTAGTTGCTGGGGGGGTCTTCCAAAGTCATGTCTTTTAACCGTTTCCACAAAGCTGTATGATCCTCATAGGGTGGAGGATCCTGAAGTGTATCATGACCGTCTACAGCGACCCCTCCTATTGCTCCCTGTAACATTTGTTGTTGTTGTAATTGCTGTAATTGTTGCAGTTGTTGCTGTTATTGCAACTGTTGCTGTTGTTGCTGCTGTTGTTGTTGCTGATTAGCGGCAGCCCTTCGTCTATTTGCAGCTGTTACTGCAGCAGCGGCTTCTGCATCAAGATCTTCAAGATCTCGTGTACATTTTTGTGTGAGGGTGGTTAAATCTTTTAAAACTTTTTCAGATTTCTTTTGATGCTGTGCATCTGTTCTCTTTTTCACATCCATACTAGCAGTGGAAGCCCACATTAAGGCACACTGGACTTCTGGATGTGCCCCACCCTTTTTCTTATGTTTGTCTTGAAGTTTAACAAGAAGTGCATCACATTTGGGTTTATCCAATGTTCCATCAAAAGGAGTATTTGGATCTTTCAGCCATGGTTTGTAATATTTGCAGGCTTGTGCACCATATTCACTTCCCATACACTTGTGATCATAATCCTGTCTGCGTTACAATTTAGATTTCTTTTTGGTATCAGATTTATGATCTTTCCCGTTTGAATTCCCCACTATGGCTGTCTTATGCTGAATTCACTGGCATGAGAGAAGAGGAGGCTTTTGATCCAGCGTTCTACACCGCAGACACGGTGCGGGATCAATTTTACGGAGTGAAACCAACCTCAGGCAACAGCCGTCAGCCCTCTTCTCACCAGTATAGAAGTCAACACAAGATAAAACAACAAACTGTAATTCCGATACCACCTATTGTGGCTTCAAACCTCAAGGAATTACCACACTCACTCTCTCATTCACTCACAGATGTGTATGTGTGTGTGCGAGGCCTTAGTTGTGTTCATAGAACACAAATCTCATATTAGGAGGTTAATTCCCCTGTCCAACGTGAACCAACACCGTCTCTGTAACGAGATTGGGTATTTTACGTGGCTGAGAGGTTGGATTACCTGCTAGGAATCAACACAATTCACCCGGTAAATTCTCCTAATCAGCGCACTCCTGTCGCGACGTCACTGCGTCTGCCGGACTCACAAACTATTTTATGGGACTCAAACCCTTCTTAGGAATTTCAACCTGTCTTGCACTGTCACTGCAGTATCTACTCTTTCATGTACTGTGTCTTTATGTGTCTCTCTACTCAACAACGAAGTGGATGTGCGTCACCGGGCACCCTCGGAGAGCCCCGTCAGCCATCGCAGTCCCAGAAAAGGATGATCAATACAGACCGTGGTCTGACCGTGCACAGATTTTGCCCACTCAGGCGTCCAGGGCTTCCTCAGGTGTCCAGATATTGCACATCCGGCTCGAAGGACCAAATATGTCAAGAAATTATTTCTGAAAGACAAAGACTGTATTTTCACTGTTAGTTCGTACTACAAAATTTCCCAACACAAAATCAAAACTCAGTGAGGCTTTAAAGTCTTTCTAATTGTTAGAAAGACTTTACCGTTACACTCCTCGTTTCTCTCCTTTTGATCGCCGGGGAAGCGCAGTCTCGATCATCTCCGCTTTCACTCCAAGGTCCTCTTTATCTCTGGAATGCTAGCTCACCTGGATACATCTCAAACACTTCACTCTTTAGTCAGTATAAAGGTCACAACAACAATTATCACACAGTTCAATAGATTCAGACTAAAGTAAAATTTCATGTTAATAAAGCATAAATGTATTAATATATATATGTATAAACGTGTCCACATATTTCTTAACAGCGCTTTTCATCTCTGCCCTTTAAAAATGCTGTGAATTCACATGGGAAATGTTTACAGTATAATGTACATGGAAATAGACAAGCTACTCTGATCTGAGAAACATCTCAATGAAATCATGCAAGGTGGTGAAATGTCCCCAGTGAGACGATGAGGAAAAAAGCAATTGTAAGTAAACCTTTAGAATTCTGGTGAAGTTTAATCAGTAGTAAAATTCCAAATAGTCAGAATCTGATTGACACCTGCTGTCTTTGTGTGCGAAGCACAAAAGCTGTCAGCTATTAGCTGGAGGGCCACACTCAAATTACCAGTCAGTCCAAACCTCAGCTATTGTTCTGTGGTCTGAGTAGCGACCAAAAGACTGAGATCATAGATACAAATGGCAGCCTCAGAGATAAGTAAGTAAGCTTGGATATGCGGATAAGCTGACAGTAGAGTCGCTACTTATTTGTGTCATGAGCTGTGGTGTTTTGGGCATCTAATTAGGAGCTTCCTGGGTGCCTTCCTACCAAGGTTTTCCAAGTCCAACAGGGTGGAGAATCCTGGGTAAACCCAAAACTTGCTGTGGGGGATTATACATCTAATCTGACCTGGGAACGCATCCCAGCAGGAAGTGGAAAATGTTGCCAGAGAGGAGAACGTCTGTGTCACCTGCTGCCACAGAGATCTATCTCTGGATAAGCAAAAGAAAACATAGGTGGAAGATGATAGATTCAAATTTTGTTTGTATAGTTTGGCATACATGTAAAAATAATCCATGATTTTAAATATGAACAAATAAAATGCTAAAGAATTGGAAATTCATTCAACATTGTTAGTGAGGAAGACTGAATGTAAATGTCAAAGTTGTTTCACAGAAGAAAATTCCACAAAGTACATTTAACTCCGACCTTCATAGCTGACAATAACATATAATAATTTTTTTTTTTTTTTTAAAGTATCATTAATATCAGCTCTTGTTCGACTTGTTCAGTGCTTTACTTTCCGTATTACTCCATCTGACACTGATGTTTGTACATAGATTTAGTATCTGGCTACCACTCTGCTGCTTCACTCAAACAGAAGAGCCTGCTGAGCAAAACCCCACTGAATGTAGCATGTTAGCGACCTACAGGCAGAAATTAAACACTTCTAAGCCTGTGGTAAAGACTGTGAGGAGAGGAGTCAAAGCTGAAGTTACAGGCCTGCTTTGCCTGTTCTGAATGAAGTGTCTTTGAAGCTGCAGCAACTGACCTCAGTGAACTTATGGACACTGTGACATCCTACATCAGTTTTTTTGAGGACATGCGTGTGCAGACCAAGACCGTCTGAACATACAATGGCATTAGACCCAGGACATGTGCCGGCTCTTCCAGGGACAGAAGATCAGGAAGGCTCCAGAACCCAATGGTGTGTCCCCCTCCAGTCTGAGAGTCTGTGCTGAACACCTTCACACAGATCTGTGTGAAGTGCCCTCATGCTTCAAACGCGCCACCACCATCCTGGACCCCAAGAAGCCCTCCATCACAGGATTAAACAACAACATTCCCATCGCTCTGATATCTACGGTCATGAAATCCTTTGAGAGATTGGTATTGAGCAACCTGAAGGTCATCACAGGCCCCATGCTGGACCCCCTGCAGTTTGCCTATTGGGCAAACAGGTCGGTAAGTGATGCAGCCAGTCAGTGGCGGTTCTAGACAGTTTCAACTGGCAGGGGGCCAGGCTGAGGTCAGTTGTTTTGCTATAGGGGCCATTTAAGTCAGGCTCTGCTTTGTTTGTATAGCTGTTGTAGTCACTGCAAAATTATAGGCATTAAACAGCAAAACACAATGTTCAAAATCATATGGCATTTTATTTAAATGGATGTTTTTTGCAAACATAAATAATGTACGTTGAAGGATTTAACACTCTGTGGCTCAACAGATTGAAACACAGTTTGTCAACATGTTATCCATAGTCTTTAATCATGCAACTTGTACAATTTCTATCAACTTTTTCTATCAATTATTCCTATCAGCTTCACTCAACAGATTTTCTTGTGTCATGCAAACATTTAAAGAAATGTACATTCAACCCAAACTGAAAAAAGAAGAAAATTGCTCAGCATGTTATTTCTGCTGCCCTTTAGTTTGTTACATCAACTGAATTCTGCGGTTTTTTTTTTTTGGTTTTTTTTTAATGGTTTCTTGCAAAGAGGTCAAGAAATGCACCAAGATTCAAAGACTTTGCTTTTCTTGACTCAGTGCTTAAAACCCCTAAATTACTCAGTCTATCATCTGCCATGGTGGACCTGAGGTGAGTTTTCACCAACTTCAGAGTTGAAAAACTTCATTCACAAGAAGCAGTACTAACTGGAATTGAGACTCCTATTTTGCACAATTTGAAAAGCTAAAAAAAACTTCTTTATAAGGCTCAATGAATGATGTCAGCTCTACAATACTAGAGGGTCTCTGCATATCATCATGTAATGTAAAATTCATCTGAACTAATGTAGTTCATTCCCCAAATCCTCAATGTTTGAATCATACATCCCTGCAAATGCAAACAGTCTCCTCTTGGAGAAATGCATCACTGTTGGGGTTCAGTGTTTGGATGCCATTCATAATGCTACAATCTCTGCTTGAGAACCATCTGTTCAGCTCACTGAGCAGCTGATCTAAGACTGGGTAGAAAAAGGCTGTGCGAAAATGTTTTTACCTAGTGCCAACTCTAAATCTGTCTGACCCACAGTAGTGAGTACACAGTATCCACTAAAATGAGAGCTTAGCGTTTGCTGGCTGCACTGCAGTAGCACATTGCTCAGCAGTGTTGAGCACTTCATCCCACAGGTTACCAAAAAATGACTTGTCATTCAAAGTTTGAATTAAGGACTAAACTAAATCAACTGCCTTTGAGAAGTCAAGGGATGGAGACAGCAGCATATCTGACACAAACTTTGTTTCTCCAAAAACATTGCAGAATGCAAAACGATACACATTGAATTCTAAGTCTAGCTGTGCAAGGAGACCTTGTGCCTCAACAGATCTGTCATCACTGGATTCTTGGGCTACCGCTTGCAGGACTTACTTAATGGCTGGCAATCTAACCCTAATATTACGTAGAGCCCAATGCCGACATACCCAGCAAGTGTCACTGAGTTTCTGAAACTCTAGAGCTACACCTTTATACATCTCTTTTTGTACATTAAGCCATTTTAGATGCACATATGATCCAGATGTGAACACACACAGTCTTTCTAGTAATGAAAAAAAACTGCTCTGCCCGTGTCTGCTAAAATTAAATGAGACAATGTGCACTGCAGTGGATATAAAAAGCATGCTTTGCTTGCTTTTGAATGTGTGCTTGGACACCTGAATGCTTGGCACGCATGATGAGAGCACCGTCATATGCTTGGTCCACAAGGCTGTTTGTGTACTGAAGAGCATGGCTTTCTAATATATGTGTAATTTTGTCAGTTAGTCCTGCTGCATCTAATCGATCAGTTGATTAAAAGTGAAGGAAACTCTCGTGGACAGCTCTGCTGAAATAGTACCACAGAGACATTTGCTCTTTCTTCTTTACATCTTTCTTTTCATCAGCCAAAATTCCAAAGATCTCTTTAAACCTCTCTTATAATTTCTGTTCGAACCATGTCTGCCAAACAACTCAAAACCTCATTCTGAATTATTTTACTTGTATAGTTGGCATTATAAATGGTAGTCAAC